>WAAD01014088.1:21043-42767 GCA_013389945.1 Fregata magnificens
GTGGCAGCTGCTCAGGCCTGCTGCGGCCTCCGCGCCTCCAGGCACCCCAGGCGTGTGGGCCCAGCGGGGCTGCTCCCGCGACCGCGGGCAGCCCTGGCTCCGCTAGATCCGGGAGCGGATGCAAGTTCACTTTGCTGGCGCTGGAAGCCAGATGGAGCCAGTCGCCGCGTTAACGCTGTGCCGGGCCCAGCTGAAGCCTCCTGAAAAGGTGTGAAGGCGGGCGGCCGCTCCCTCTGCTCCCCGCTGGGCTCACCCTGAGGGCCAGGACACCGACAGAGCGAGGCGTGCGTCCCTGCCAAGGGCTGACAGGTCCGGCTGGTGCTGGAGGAGAGGTGAAAAGAAACAGCGGGCATCGGTCTGGCGGGCCGCGTGCTTGAAATCGTCAACCAGTGTCCTCTTGAGCTGCTGTGGATTTGGAGAGTGTTTTCACATCTTAGAGCTGTGTCCTGGGTGAGAGCTCGCTGGCGATCCAGCCACCACGTCAGCTGTGTTAAAAGTGTCCTTGAGAAGAAGAGCAAAAGAAAAACTCAGTACAGAGTTGGCATTTCGGCTCCTAGTGGGGTTAACAAAACATATACTTCGTGTTTGGTTTTGCTCTGGAGCAGCGATGGAGATGTTGGGTTGCAATGACACCCTAAAACCTCATTCCTCTGCCCTATTTTGCTATTTGTGGTGTCGTCCAGGACAAAATTTGCTTCGTATTTCCAAACCACGGGATAAGCAGTCACTGTCATTTCTGGCGCAAAACCACCTGCCAGAAAGGTGATTTTGCCAGGGTGTCCTGGGCACTGCAGGAGCATAAATAATACTGTATATGTTAATTAGTCTTATATTGCCATCTGCCAGTGAAACAGGCACCCCCGCAGCTCAGGGAGCACCTGGCTTTGCCGGCATGCTGGGGTGGGATATCTGCCCGCCTGAATCGGGCGTCTCGGGGCCCAGGCACGCCGCTGCTGGGGCCGGGGCTGTCTGGGATGTCCCTGGGCTGGCGTGGCCTGCGAGTGCCTGTCCTCGGGGACCCGTGCGGGGCTGAGAGCCAGTAGGAGACGGTGTGCACCTGGGGAGCAGAGCTGCAGCTCGGCTCCTTCGTGTGCCGGAGCGCCCAGAGACTTCGGAGCCCTCCCCCCGCCCCCCCCNAATTCTCATCAGCACTTTCATTACCTTAATAAAATTACTTCAGGTCTGTTAAGTTCTTTTGCAGAAAAAGAAGACATAATTGCATGTTTTGTTAGCTTCTCCTTCCCCCAAGCTGCAAAAGAGCTCAGCCCCTGGGTCTCGCTTCCATGGCCGTTCGTGAAATCCACATCGAGGGGCCACGGGATCTTCTCCAAGAGCCTGGACCAGGTGAGGAGCTGGTAAACTCTGCTCGGCACAGAGCTTCTATCAGGCTGGCCCCTCTCCCTCTTTCATCCTCTTAGCTTTGACAGATACTAGGAAGTTATTCAGAGCTGTGCTCTTTTTGAACATTATATTGTCAAAGCTTTTCGTCTGTAAGAGACAATCCTTACCTAAACTCACCCACTCTACAGAAATAGCAGTGATGATAAACCCAAAATGAGGAGATTAAGAACTGGCGTTCATTTTACCCCATGGCCGCCATTCACCAAAGTTTTCCAGCATTATCCACTGTGCCTTACACTCTCCGTTACCCTCACTCTTACGTCGGAGACTCTGTTCAAGTACTTTGAGCTCTGCAGACGCTTGAGAGTTGTCCCATTCAGGCCTGGATGGTCACCATTTGGAGCCAGCGGCAGCGTGTAGACCAGCACAATCCAGATTTAGCACTGTCTGGGCTAACCAGAGTTTGTTTCAGTAAGTGCTTTGTTTTAAAACTTATATTTTTCCACATGGTATCTCTGATGCGAAGTGATAAACTGGGGAAGGTCTTTCCTGTCACCAGCTGTAGCTTGGTCAGAGCTCAAAGATCCTGGTTCCCTTTGGATGGCTCTTTGACACAGGAGATACAAGGACTGTAGAGGTCAAGTGAAAATTGCCTGGAAGTAAGGTGATGTTAGATGCTACTGGATGGTCTTGGAGCAGATGGTTGGATTAATGGATTAATTAATGGGTTAATCAGATCTTAAATTCCCTAAAGATCCCTGCAATAGAGATGGAGCCCATCCCTACAGCCAGCTTTTGGGAACAGTCCGTAATATAAATGGAGTGGTACCTCCCAGCTAGCAATATTGCTTCACTGGGGGTGTCTGCTAAGCTTCTTGCTTCAGTATCTGCCGTGCGCTGCCTTAGGAATATGGAAACCTCACAACAAGTGTAATTTTTTTTCCTGGGGTGGCTGTAATAATTGGCTCCACCTTAAATTGGATCAAGGTGGATGCCGCACCCGCTAGTAACCAAAGTTGTTAGCAACATCGCTTGTGCCCTTCTTCGAGTGAAAAGTTGCTGCCATAGAGGTCCTTAGATCCTTCCTTTGCTCTTCAGCCACTGCCTGCCTGATACTGCACAAAGATTCTGAACTCTGGGCACATGGATTTTGCAGAGAACAAGAAGGTAAGTACTCTGACATAGCATATGCAGCACCTTGCTAACGAATATATAAGTACGAAGGTCTGCAGCCCCTTCCCGGGTCGTGGAACCAGCGCTCTGCAAATGAAATCCTAATTGCAGGAGGAAAACGGCAGCTGAAAATCCCATCTACAATCTGTTCAAGCTCTGAAAAACTGGATATGCTGTGCTCTTCCACCAGCACTGGGGTGGGAGCAAAGCATGGGGGAGAGGAGGGCTCTGCTGGCTGGCACCAGCTGTCAGAGCTGTTGTGTGTCTCTAGGTGCAGCTGCAGGACAGGAATGAGAGGCTGTACAGGCTCGGAGACCTGCAGGAGAGGATGGGGAAGCTGGCTGGCTCCAAAACAGATTTGTCAGCCAGAATGGTCTTCAGTGAAGAGGAAAAACTGAAGGTAAAACAAATACTTTAAGAGTTGGAGAGAACTGAGCCATGAAGCCGTGTGAGTGTAGTAGATCTGCAGTGGAAAATCTGGTGGGAAATGTTGGGGCATCTTTCTAAGCGTGTACGTGTTGTGCTCAAATTCCCTGGTGTGACCTGTTGAAACAGTATGTTGGCCTCAGAATCAGTGCCTGGCCTTTATAATGGCCTTTCTCTCTCCTAGATTTCCAAAGACCTTGTTGATCTCCAGATCGAGACAAATAAAATGAAGGAACAGTATGAGACAGAGAACTTTGAACTGAAAAATATGGTATCCAAAAGTTTGAAGTAAAGTTGATTCATCTCTGCCAATACCTTTATCCAGAACTGCAGTTCGTTATGCATCTGTCTTTGCTTTGCTTGGTGTATTGTCTTGGCTTTAGCTAAAACAATGAATTCCACCCCCTGCTGTCCTCAATGCCCCAGATACCATGAAACTCGTGTGAAACTCATCTCTCTCTAAGTCATAGCGTGCCAGAACTTGTCTGGCCAAATAAATGCCCTGTGATTGCCGCTGGTCTCTGCCATGGTATAATTCTGCTGCCTCCCCTCTGCAGATCCTGGCCCTGGAGAACCGTGTGCTGGAGCTGGAGCTCTGCAGTGAGAAAGTCACTGGGGAGCGGGATGCCTTACGGGAACGTCTGCGTGATCTGGAGACCAGTCGGAAGGAGCTGGCGGATGAGTACATCATTTTGAAAAGCAATTACCTGGCCCTAGGCAAAGAACTGGACCGGGAGGTGAGACAGGCTGCAGTGTTCGTTCTGGTGTTCTCGACTCCATCTCACAATTACCCGATCTACAGACAGCTTGGTTGGCTTTGGGTTGCGTATCCACATCACAGCTCAGGTCCAGTAAGGTTTGCCAGCTGTGAGATGGCGTAGCTTGGGCATGGTTTTTGTTTTCAGGGCCCAGGGATTTCATGTAACATGGTCACCTTCTAGCAGGGCTTGCAGAACCTGCTCTGCTCAGCAGGGACAGTGCTGAGCCCATGCTGACCCGTGTGCCGTGCTCTTCTGGGCACCCTGCTATCAGAGTCTTTCTCTTTTCACGCCAGCCCAGATCCCCATCACTAGCAGTAACGAGGAGGTCACTGTGGGGCTGGTCTGAGTGCACGTTGCAGGTCCCTCTTAACTGCCAGCACGCTTTGTTTCCCTTTTTTCTGCATGGCTTGCGCAGGCTGCACGTGAACTGATTGTAGTCGCTCTCATTTCGTATGGCGGCGGGAAGGGGCCTGGAAGTTTTTGAGGTCACTAAGTTTATAGAAACACTGAACGTAAGCAAGTTTCTGATTGTGCCTTAAAATATAGTGAATTTCCTGGTGACTCTTAGCTTAGGGATTCTTAACTAAAGTCTTTTGGACCCAGATTTGTGTATTTCTTTGGCAAGGATAGCTACTTCAATAGATCTTCCTCTCTTCCCTCCCTCTCCCCCCTCCCGCTTCTCCTTCTTTTTGAATTGGATCGGATGACTGACACCCTCCTGCCTCCCTCCCCCAGCAGATCGTTTAGCTGGTTCAGCCAAGTGACCTGGTTTACCGTGCTGGCCCTGTGCAGAGCTGTGATGGGAAGATGTGGGGCTGGGACCAGGCACGCTGGTTTAGGCAGCGTCCCGTCTCTCTTTACGGTGAGCATCTGTCTGCAGAGCTCCAGTAGAGGAGGATACGAGGTCATGATCATCCTGTTGCAAATAAGTGAGTTAGTGACTCTTGTGAAGCTATCATTTGTCTCCTGTAAGCTGAAAAACGGAAATTTCTTACGAGGAGACAAGCTCAGCTGCTCGCAGGGGTGTGAACCCACCCCGTCGTCCTGCCGGAGCACGAGGCAGAGCGCGTGCAGCTGACTGTCAGCAAGGCAGCACGCTGCTGAGACACGGTACCACCAGGCTGTGGAGGAATAGCTTGGCATTCAGCAATCTTGGTTGCTTCTTGTCCCCAAGGGGGTGCAATATGTTTGTCAAAAATTGGATTTTTGGGTGGCTGACATCTCTAAATGATGGGTTTAACAGGTTGGTGGTAATAACACCCTGTTTTCACACGGATCCTGGAATCTTTCAGAGAGTGAAAGTACATGGATTCAGTTATGTGCCTGGATAGCATCCTGAAGAAGTGATGGAGCAGGGTCCAGAAGCCAAAGGTGAACTCCTTGGTTGTAATTCATAGGCTGAGGATTTTACCCCAGTTTCTTGGCTCCGACTACCAAATATCCTTGCCTGAAGCAAAAGAGGCTCCAACTTGGCAGGTTGGGACTTGTCGCAGCATGGGCCTCTTGCTCATTATTTTCCTAGTGTGGACTTTCCCAAAGGAAATGGGAAAAGCAGCCTGTGGTTCTGCCCCCTCCCCTTCCCCGGCACTCTTCTGGGGAGACAATGAACCTTTTACACATTCCCAATTACAAGTGCTACTGGTGACCTTGCCAATATGTTGTCATGGCTGCTTGGCGCAGAAGCAGCTCGGCGAGCTCATTCACGGTCCCTTGTACGGGAACAGTTAGAGCCTCTGAATTGTCGTGGCCCCCATTGTACGGCTCGATTCACACATCGCCCTGTGTCTGTCCCAGGCGAAGGAGCGCGGCGGAGCTGGCCTTGCCTGTCCCTGGGGAAGTGCCTTCCAGAAGATGCCAGTCAGTCACTTTGTGCCTGTTTTCTAACTCGCTGTAAATTCTTCCTTTTCAAGACTCTGACCTTTTCTCGACTCTCCGTTTCCTCCTCCTCTTTTGTTCAGCAGGCTTACGCTGTCTGCATCCGTGGTACAAAGTGAGGCCATCGGAGGGAACCCAAATGGCTGCGAACCGGTTCCACGCCAGGGTTTTCCCTGGAGCTGGGCCAGGGGAGGCAGCGAAGCCCATTGCAAACCTGGGACTGCCTCTTTCTTTTGCCAGGCTGGTACTTCTGCGCTTGTGTGACCCCCTCTGATCAAATTGTCAGGGCTGACAGCTGCAGATGGATCGTTTTCGGTTGGAGAACAAGCAGCCTGTCTCTGCGTAGCTGTCAGTTTTCACAGCTGTATATCTCACCTCTTTGTCAGCCTCTTTTCTCCTCTCCTCTCTCCCTCAGCCCACCCTGTGCTATCTTTTGATAAGCTATTCTCTCCACGGATGACTCAGATGACCTCTGCCTCCCATCCTCCCGATTCACTGCCATGGTAACAATTACTCAAGCTTGTCCCCAGTCATAAACCCCATCAAAGCTTTGTTATCTACATAGAAACCCTCCCGTGAGACATGAATTCCCCCAGTGTTCCTTCCAGATCACCTGTAACAGAGCCTTTCTCATTCAGATCCTCTTTATCTTTTGGAAATGTGTCACTTCACACCAGCACCGCTTTGAATCTCTGCTGCCTACACGGTGCTGTGGGCTGGCTGCTGCTGGAGGGATGCATTCAAACAAAACTGGAATTAGCTGGGTGGTGTCAGCCTAGATGGATGGAGATTTGGCCCTTCTCTTACATTATGGAGTCCAGCACTGTTCAAAGCCATTGTATGGGGAAAGACGTGCCTGAAGTGTTGGGAAGCTGTGTGGAGGGTACAGGGTCAGAGTGAGGAGGGAGGCTGGAGGTCAGGACGGAGAGGCGGTGGCAGAGCTGTGCCCAGGGCTGGGCTGGCACCGGGATCTGTATCTGAATGCGAGAGCGAGATGGGCAGAGGGAGTAAGGTTACATGGGAATAATCCTGATGCCTGGTGATGATACTTACCCTGCATTTCCATGAGAATTAGAAAATCACTGATATCTTTGGACGTATGAGAGAGAACTAAAAATAAAACTTGCTTTCAGGAGGGGATGTGAGTGCCTGCCTTGTGTACACACCAAGAGCAGTGGGTACATGCTGAACAGACAGCGTGCGGAGCCGGCGAGGCAGGATTTCAGAAGTTCTTTGCTTCTTGTTTGACCTGGCAGGTCATGAAGAATGAAGAACTCAGCCTAGAGCTGCTCAACCTGGCCAATGCCGGGACCACTCTTCCCCGCACAGAGGGCAACCACTACCACTCCCCTGCCATGGCCGATGAATCCTCTGCCGAGCTGGAAAGAGTGCGAGCAACGGTGCACCGTCTCTCAGCTCGGAAGCTGAAGGTAAGGACCTCTCTGCCCTATCGCCAGCTCCTTGGAGAACAGGGATCTAACAGGCACCTTCTTCTGTCTTACTAAAACCAGCCAGAAGATGTAGTTGCCTCTGAACATGAGCGGCAAAAGCTGGAGAGAAACGTGAGTGTGTGGGGGTCTGCTGCTGGATCCTTGGGGAAGCAGAGGGGGAATTTATTCTGACTGGCTGGCACCTCCTGGTGCTAACTTGAATTTCGTGGATGAGCTGATGCCTTGATTTATTTTAATTTTTTTTTTTTAAGCTGTGCAGTTGAAAAATGAGACTAGAATAACTCCAGCTCTTGTGGAGGCAAAAGCTGAGGGAGGTCAGCTGTGGTTCCCTCCGTCAGTGCCCCTGGGTGAACAGAGGCAGGAGTTTAGAAGTCAACAAGTGCAGAGGACACTTGCTTATTTTCTCCTTGCCGTTACTTGAGAAAGGTGGGGGTGATAAAGCACCTGAAACTGAGAGCACCGAGATTTTCCCTGCCTCCTTCCCGTCTGCAGCCCGTGCGATACCAGCTTGGGATCTGCCACCAGCTCCTGCTGGGAATCTGACTCTCGGAGCAAGACTCTCCCTTGAGGGAACAACACGTGTGCACCTCCATGCGCCCTGCCTCCAGAGCACACACCGCTTCTGGTGTGCTACAGGGCACTGCTCACTCCCAGTTAAACCTGTCCTTTTGCCAGTATGTCACTGGTCAGCTGGACTTGTGCTCAGCTGGAGGCTCTCCTCGCTTCTTCCCCGTTCACGAATCCCTCTGCTTAGCTCAGCCCTCTGTCTCATCTTCCTCTTCGTTTGTCCCTCAGTTGCTTGGAAACCAGGATCACATAAAAGTGGAGCTTGAAAAACTGAAGAAAACCTATGATTTGCAGCAGCAGAAGCTGGAAGAGAGAGTGTGAGTGTTTGAGGACACGTCCTTCTGTTTGGCTGGGCATTTGTGGAGCTCGTTGCAGCTGAATTTGATCCTTGGGCACAGGAGAGGAGGCAGTCTGCCTTTGGTGGGGTACAGGCTGGGAAATGATGATTCACCCTTGGAACAAGTGAGGCCTGGAAGCAAAACCTGATGTTTTCAAGGCTCTTAAGAGGGTCAGCTGTCTTCTTAAAAGTCAGTGGTGTTTAGGTACCTGACTGGCCTATGCACCTCTGAAAATCCACCTTCTGTGACACACACGGCAAATGTGTGACAGCCCAGAGATGAATCCAGCCCTAGCCCTTACCCCCACAGCAGTTCTTCCATTGACAGGCTGGGATGGGGTCGGTGTCCTGGCAAAGGCTGCTGCAGCAGGGATGCTGGAGAACTAGACCCTCTGACTGTGGAGGACATTCACTTTTGGTTGCCAGAGCTCCATGGCTGCTGGTTGGCACACATCTGGTGGGCGCTGGCAGCTGCTGCTGAGAGATTTCTGTCATCCCATAGTGATTTCCTTCTCAAAGCTGGCTGTATTGGACCTACAGAGGAATTTGGGGGGTTAAAATAAACACACCTTCTCCCTATATGCCCAGGATCACAATGGGGAAAGAGCTGCAGGAGGCGAAGGGAGCGACTGGGGACACCCAGCACAAGCTGGCGGAGCAGTCAGCGGTAAGGGCAGGGTCCCTTCCAGCCCCCGGCACCCAGGACTGCCCCTGCTCCTCCGCTCCTCCTGGGTGCCATGCGCTTCTCCTGGAGCTAGCAGGGGGTGGATGTCTTGTACTGAGGTATTCTGACACATCTCCCTCTCCGGGGAGTTTGTCATACCAAGGTATGCGCAGTTTCCTTCTCCAGGGGTGCGATGCACGTGGTGGAAGGTGCTGCTTGCTACAGGTGGTGGGAGGAATTTTATTCACTTTTATTTTTTCACATTTTATTCAAATGGTTGGTGAAATCACCGGCGGGGTGGGGGTTGCAAATGACAGAAGGTGGTAGGGGAATAGAGACTGTAAACATTTCCAGTGGGCTCCTGTGAAGACCCAGGACCTTCCCAGCTCTAGTGAAGCTGAATGTCTGGAAATGAAGTACCCCATCTCTTATGGAGCTTCTTAGTGCCCCTTGGTTGGCCGGAAGACGAGGGCAGCAGCGAGCATGTTTGCTGTGCCTAGGTGCTGCTCACCTCCCAGAGCCAGCTCCAAGAGGTGGAGGCAGAGAACTCCCGGCTGCAGCTCCGGCTGAAGGAGCTGAACGAGGAATATCGCTCCCGGCTCGCGCAGTACATCAAGGACGTGGCGGTGGGTACGCCCAGCCCCAGAGGCTCTCCTGGCCTGGGCAGGTGTCTCTTGCAGGCTGCTGCTGTTTCCCCTCCTTGCTGGGCTGCCGAGCAGAGCAGGCAGTGGGACTTGGGGAACCATGCTTGCAGCTGGAAGGGGGCTTTCTGCCCTCGGCTTGG
Source organism: Fregata magnificens (assembly GCA_013389945.1). Taxonomy (NCBI): domain Eukaryota; kingdom Metazoa; phylum Chordata; class Aves; order Suliformes; family Fregatidae; genus Fregata; species Fregata magnificens. The sequence goes on from WAAD01014088.1 coordinate 30,423, forward strand.
CCTGGGGGAGGAGATGCCAGCCCCCCTCCTCACCCCAATTCCCTGTATGGCCACACTAAAGGCTCTGTGAGTTTCTGCTGGGACTTTCTTTCTTGGTCAGATTACTTGGACTGAAAGATCCTCTTATTTACAATGGCTGCCTTCCAGTTGGCTTCTAATCTCCATTGCCCTGACAACTTCCCTCGGCAGGCCAGGCGATGCAGCTTCTGGCTTTGTCGCAGCCTCCATGGTAACTCTGCTGCTGTCCCCATGGTCGGCTACAGAGCTGTGTAACACCAGCACCTGGGACCCGCTCTGGGAACAAGCACTTTTGACGTAGAATAGGGCCCCCAGAGCATGGTGAGGACTTGGCACAAGGCAGGAGTTTCAGGCAGGTTCAGGCATGGATACCTGATTATACTGAGCAGGGAGACTGGGAAGAAATCTCTTTCTATCCCTTTGGTAGCGGTAAGCAGGTTTTGGCAAGAGCTTGTGTGCTGGGAGAAGGCTGGTACTGAAGAACACGGTGTGGTGATGGACCAGGAGACTAAGCAAAGCAATTTTTACTATTAAGAATAGTTTAATTTCTAACAGAGTGGTGCTGAAGCATCTCCTAGCTAGCAGAGAGAGCGGGCCACGGTGGAAAGAATATGGGACTAGAGATGGTAACTCCCAACGCCGACTCGTGTTTCCCTAGGCGGGTCACTGATACAGACACCTTCTCTGTCTTGAAGGGCCATGATGGAAGCTAATTAGTCTTTCCTGCTCTTAGAAAATGGAAGATATGCCCTAATCTCTGTGCTGTTAGCACAAATATTCCTGAACCTTCTCTGTGGGAAATGTGTTACATGCCTTAGGGAATGACTTGTTCACCTCGATTTCTTACTCTGTTATCTTTAAAGGACTACATGGACAGCAAACCCAGCAACGTAACAGGGCCTAGCAAAGCCCCAGCTGATCACGCTCACATGAAACGCCTTGTGGACAGCATGCTGAAGGATATCAGGGCTTCCTACAAGTCTCGGGAAGAGCAGCTAGCTGGAGCAGCACGTGGCTACAAGAAACGCATGAAGAACTTGGTCAAGAAGCATGAGAACCTGCTGATTGCTTACAGGTAGGGCTAAGCCAGGGTCTATGCTACCTCTGTCTCTTCAGCTTATTGCTTAGGACCAACTGGAAGTGCCCCATAGCACCCAGCCCCCTTGCTGAGAGGGAGGCAAACAGGGCTCCCAGGTGGAGCAGGGGATCTGGAGTGCATGTTTATCTCCTTGCTCTTGACAAGCCAGGAGCAAGGTGTCTACAGCTACACATCAGGGTGCTCTGGATGCCCTGGAGCTGCTTGGCACATACATTTCTCCTGTGTAAAATTTAGGGTGAGAGATTGATTCCACGTTGGATGGTGTGGAAATGCAGAGGTACCACAAATAACTCCTGCCTCTCAGCCCGTCCCTGCAGCATTCTCAGCTCTGTTCCACAGCTCTCTCGGCAGCTTGGGCTGTGGGAAGCAGCAGAAATTCTTGTGGCATAAAAGCCACAAATAGCTCTAGGACTAGCTCCCCTCAGAAACACTCCTAGGAATATTGTGCATACTGCTGGGCTCTCCCACTTATCCTTTGCAGGTGGACTGGCTCTTGGTGGCCAGAAGCCAGCAGATCCCAAGCGAATGGTACCTCCATCAGCAGCAGAAATGCTCGGTGTTTTTACCTAACCAAAGCTACCAGGAACTAACCCCTCTGTCATGTTACAGGCTCCAGCGAGAGCAGATCTGGTCCTTGGGCAGCAGCGCTATGGATTGTGGCCCTGCCGAGCTTCACTTTTCCGTCACAGACCCAGAGCTGCTGACAAACACAACCCGGGAGTTAAACCGGCTGCGGGAGGATAAGGCAAAACTGGAGATGCAGCTACATGAATTGCAGAAGGTGGTGGCTGGGCTGCTGGCTTTCTGTGAGGGTGAAACTGGGGGGCAGTGGGGAGAGTCTCACAAGCAATAGATTCAGCCCCTTCCTTAGGCGTTCCCTGAGGGTTTGCTGTATCTCTGTGGCACAGGCAGGGGCAGTGCTTGCTCTCTTTCTCATTTTGGGAAGAGATGGGATGTCCAAGCAGTCCCCTCATTGCTTCAACCCTGCTGCGTAGGGCTGAGTTACGGTTAGATCCAGGAGGCTGGGCAGCCCCATAGATTGGGGTTGCTGAGCTCTGGGAGGGCCGAGGAGTAGCAGATGTTATGGGAGAGCTGCCAGGCCAGCAGACTCACTCACTGCTAAAAGAAGAGGTGAGTAAGGGAGGATAGGATGGGCCTTTCTGTTCCTGAATGCCTTTGCCTCAGCGTGAATAGCTAACTGAGCAGGAGACCACAGTCAGAAACATGCCAGTCAGCTCCATGTCCTCCCACTAGTTCTGCCTGGGCAGAGACGTGTCTCTTGATTTGCGTGAAATACATTTATTTAAAAATTCAGAGGATGGGAGACCTAAACCTTGAGATTGTCCTGCACATCACTTCCTTGCCGGGGCACTGGTGGCTGTTAGAGTGCTAGGATACGTTGTGCCACTTCAAAGTGGCAGGGACTGTGGTGAGATTGCAATGGTGTAATGCTTATGGGAGTACTGTCCTTCCTTTGCCTTCAGAAGAGACTGAAAGAAACCTCTGGCCTTCCGCTGTCTCCTGAGCAGTAAGTGCTGTTTTGTTTCTCGGGATATTTGTAATTCTGAATTCTCCTTGCTGTGTGGATTGAGGAATCTTTTCTGCTTCGCTTGGAGACGGTAATAAATAGGGAGAAAGCAAGCTGATAGGGACTCATCCGAGAAGAAAAGCCAGCTGTCGTCTCAGTGCAGTGTTTCCTGCGGTGAAATGCATTGGTCATTTAGGCCTTGATCCAAGAAAGCTCTTAAGCACATGTTTGATTTAATCATGTTTTTAGTCCCACTGATCTCTTTAGAAGCTGAAGTCAAGCATGTGCCTGCGTGCTTTGGTGGATCACAACCTGAGAAAGGCAAGTGAAACACCACTTTGGGATGGTCTTGTTTCTCCTCCCTCCCAATGCAGAAGCTGGGCTGGAACCCTTAGGTGACCCTGTACCGATACCTCCCTGGCTTCCTGACATGCCCTTTATTTGCTAATTTTTGATGGGTCTCTCCTCCCTGCTCCGTTAGTCTGTTGAAACTCTGCCAGCTGTAGCTGTGGAGAGGTGGAACAAAGTGTGGGAGAAATCTGAGCTGGGATTTTTCAGCTTTTTAAAATGTGGTAGCTTAGAAAACATGTCAGGTATTTTGGTGACTGGATGCCAGCACGGAGGAGTCGGTCAGTGCCTGAGCCACCAGGCTCCAGAGGAGTGTCTCGGAGAAGAGCTTGAGCCTTAACCAGGCTCTGCTGTGCTGAAAAATAGTAGTAGTCCTTGAAGAGATACATTAATTTTGGCAGACTTGCCCCAGGAACAAGACAGAGAAGTACCAGAACCTGCATTTTAGTGATGCGTCTTGTTAAGGTTTTTATAGCTGCCAAGAGACTCTACAAATGTCAAACACTTGTTTTCTGTGTGCTGATGGGTCTTACCCGTGCCATTACCTTGTTCCTCTAGCTAGGGACACAAAGCCTGCTGTAACAGCAGCACTTCAGCTATAACTCCTGCTGCTTCTTGTCTTTATCAGCTGTGCAGCTTCACTGTTTATTGTTTCTTCGCTTCTGCTCCCATGAAATCTCAGCCATGATTTCCCATGTGCCTGGGCTGGGAGGCTGCAGCCACCAGAGGGAACTCTGGCAGTCGCAGCAGAGCCGCTCTTGAGCACAATGCATTCCTCCCTTCATACAACCCAAATTCCCCGAGCATCAGAGGTGACCTGTATTTTGCTTATTCAGACTGGGACAGAATAGGAAGAACTTTCCCACGGCTGGGCCGCACAGACAGCTCACCTATCGCGTTCAGTGACCAGAACAGGCGGGTTTGTGCTCCGGACCATGAAAAGCACCAGCATTTGGCATTGATCGCTCTTTATTTCCATCAAATTCAGTCCTGCAGTGTCAGGTTAAGGACTCTTTCTGCACAGAGTCCTCTGATATATGAGTGTTGATGTGAACTTGGAACAAACCCAGCCATCACAGCGGGGAATCCCAGGTTGGCAGAAGGGCTGCAACTCCATGTGCAGGCACAGGGATGGCACCACATGCCCTGAAGTTTGGGGCATCGGGAGAGAAAAAGTTCAGAGCGCTGGGGTTTACGGTTGGAGTTGTGTTCAGCCCCTGACCAGAGCTGTGTGACCTGTGGATGGGATGGATTTGAATGTCTGGGCATGATCAAAATCTGCTTTTCTCTCCTAGGCAGCTGGATGAGAAGGGCTGGGCAGAGGTCAGGCAGCAGCTCCGGGAGTTTGCACACACCACCCAGGTAAAGGTCTGGAACAGCCCATCTGAAAAATGCTTAACCCTTACCCACATGTCAAAGATGTGCTGCCTCAGCTGGGTGCTGCCCTGGGGCCAACACACCGCTCCAGGGTGGAGCGGGGAAGCTTTCCACAGAGCTTGCTGTGGCGTTGGCCTCAGCCCACCAAGTGACACTAGCAGGTCCCCGGCCAGTGAGGTATCAAGGCTGCACTGTCCCTGCTACTAAAAGAAGGAGAGCAGCCCTTACAGCTGCTCATTGCTGGACTGTATTGCTCCCTCCGGTGTTTCAGCACAAGCATTTAGGTATCTGCATAACAAACTGGGTCTGTATTCAACCTAGTCTGAATCTCAATCAGCTTCCCAGTCTGGTTCCCCCTGAGTGCAAGGATATTTGCACTGCACTCGGGAATGGGGTGGCCCAGAGCGGGAAGGAGAGCTCTCTCCATCTGCAATGCTGCCCTACAGCACCCATGAAACTGTGGTGATGCTTGCTGGGAGCGGGCTTGGCTGAGGTGGGTTTTCCTGTCCAGCAGTGATGGCAGCAGTAGGAAGAAGGGTTGGTGCTGGGATCCCTGCCATGCTGACTGCCACACGTGGGGAAAAGGGCTTTGGAAACCAAGCAGAGGTTCAGTTTTCTGTAGTAGACAAGGCTATAGATGTGCTACCAGCCCGCTTCCATGCCATGCCTTCCTCTGTCCACAACAACCTAAGGAAGTGCTCCACCATCCTCTGGTCACGTAAAGCTAAACACCTAAACTGCGTGTATCTTTGTGGCCAAAAGAAGGGAGATGCCGTGGCTGAGAGGCTGGAACACTGCACTGGGAGCAGGTCCTGCTCCTGGCTCTGCCGTACATCTCGGGGGTGAGCTCAGTCAAGCACCTCAGATCTTCCTGTTAACACAGGGACTGTGCAGTTCACTTGGGTAAGCTGGTGATCTACTGCCAGAGACACTGTGCAAAAACCAAAGGTTTTTTTATCTAAAAGGGAAGGTCACTTCCCTTTGCAACAAACTACCGGTGGAAAGGTCTGAAAACTGTGTCCCAGTGTCAAATCTAGCGACTGCTCCGCCAGTTGTCTGTGAAGCATCTGGGGGAGTTAATGATGGCCTGGCAGGCAGGGGTTACTGCCTGTCCTGGGGTGGCCCTGGCCCCCATGCCTGCGCTCTGGTCAGGGAAGGCTGCCTGGTCTGCCCGGCCGATGCCCTGGAGTGCTGGTGCCTGCAGAAAGCTGCGCTATCATCACCAGGCTCCTTTCCCCAAGCGCATCAGTTTTCGGTTGCTTCTGTAGCCTAATGCCAAGTGGTGCTGGAGCCGAGTGATGGGGAAGTGGTCAGTCCCGCCTGGCAGAGAGGGACCGAGCAATTTCACTCCCATCTCACAGAGCTCTGTTTTCTCCATGTTTCTTTGCCTCTCCAGGAGGATTTGGAGCAGGAGAGGAGCCAGCTGCTGACTCGGGCAATTGTGGCGGAAGAGCAGGTGTCAGAGCTGCAGGAATACATAGATAAGCATCTTGCAAGGTGAGATGGTAGGATCCCCCTTCACATGTTCTCTGCTTTGTGCTCCGAGTTTATTTCCCAGGCCAGCGACATCGCCATGCCCGCCACGCCGTCGGTGCCTGACCTCATCGCTGCCTTCCCACAGCGCTGCAGGCACGGCTGATGTCCCGCAGCACATCCAGCTGTGCAGACAGCTGCCACCATCCCTTGTTCCACTGGGCGGGGGGGGGGCAGCGTCTGTCCTGCCCTGCCGCACGTCTCCTTCCCAGTGTGCTCGCCCATCCTTTGGAGGGAGCTGAGAGGGGTTGCCTAAAATCCAAAGCCTTCCAGCAGCCCCTGATCTACGGTCCTCTCTCGCTGGCTCATCACGCCCCGAAGCAGGGGGAAACAGCTGCTTGGGCAAGGAAGGGTGAGAAGAAGCACGGCGCATCTGTCGGAGCAATGGTCCAACTGCGCCTGCTGTAACTCCCCAGTCAGCTCGGCTGTGAACTCGCATCAGACTCATGGGCTTGTTGCTGGTACTGTTACCTGGCAGAGCCAACAAGCACCTCTTCCTGGGGAAAAGGCTGTGATTTTATACCTGCCGGGGCTCAGCTCCCGGCGTGGCTCAGTGCCTGGGCTGGCTGGTCTGAATTAACTGACGCTGCGTGACCTTAGCACGCAGCAAACACAAGGCAAAGCGTACGTTTAAATTTATCGCTCCTGTGTGTGAGCTATCAGCGGGGTTGCGACCACACAGGCAACAATGGTGCTGCTTCCCCATTGCAGGTACAAGCAGGAGATCCTCCGGCTGAGGAAGCTCGCTGGCAGCGAGGTGCCACGCACGCTCAGTGCTGGGGCGGCCGATACTCACTCACTGCCCAGAGCCAGAAGGACCGTCAGCCACCAACCGTAGCTCTTCCACACGGCTCCGAGAAGCGGCACGATCATAGGAAAGAGCAGGATTTAAAAGGAAGGAGCTTTCTGTTGTGTGGGCTGGCCAGGGCAAGTATCCTTCCCTGGCTGAGAGCTGGGAGGCACAGCGAGGGAAACCACGTGGGTGTTCTCAGTCTCAAATTAACAGTACTAAAATGGGACAAGACAACTGCGTCTCGTCTATCCTCTGACCCCTCAGCTGTAGGAATTCTGCTGTTCCCTGAGCACATCACGTCTCGGGACACGGGGTCAGGTTCCCAGGCAGCTTTTTACTGTGGGGCTGCAGGGACAGGTTCCCGTTCCTGCCTCCTAGGACGCTGCCGTAACGTTTCCCCTGGGTCAGACCTAGACCAGCGTCCAAAGGCTAACTCTGCTCCTGCGTTTGCTCCTTCTCAGCTTCTAAGAGATAAGGCCAGGGCTGGCTCAAGCTAGACTTTGGTCTAAGAGGTTAGACAAAGGGGATGAGCTGCTCTTTTATGGTGGGAAAACCTTTTTTTCCTCTGTGTTTGAATGGAAAAGGGAATGTTATATAACGTGAGCAGGGCCAAACCGATCCTTCAGCGGGAGGTAAGCTGGACAAACTCCCTCCTGAGCCGCCTTCAAAGGGCCGGCGGAGCAAAGCCTGAGGCCGGGAGCAGCGGCTGCTCTGGCTCCAGAAGCACCCTGTGGCTCAAAGGCAAAGCAAAAGTCTCAAGGGAAGAACCATCTGAATGTTTATTTTGAAAAATTAACTAGAAATAAAGTAGCAAACATACAGAAAGGGGCACTGGGGATTTAGCCCTTAAATCCTGCGATCGTTCCAGGATTTCTAGATCTGGTTTTCCCCTCCCTTGCTTCCCCCAAACTGCCCACTCTTTGGAAGACAAGGAGGGACCACCACCCCGCAAGTCCCTGGCAAAAAGCCTGGCCAAGCGTCCCTCTCACTGCTGCCCTGAGCTGAGCCCAAGGGCTGGAGAGGCTCTGACCCCTACTGCTGCTGACTCCTAATGCCAGGCTTAACGAGGCTGCCGTTAGGCCGGGCTTCCCTCTGCGCTGCTCGCCGCACCTCCTTCATGTCATAGGCCCAGACTTGCTCCAGCCCCTGCCCAAGGGTGCTGGTGGGGGTCCAGGAGGGGAAGGGGAAGCGTCCAGCCACCACCCGGGCTTCGTCAGGGAGTTCTGCAAGGAGCTTGGTGGCTAGGGGAGGTTTCTGGGGAGAGAGAGACAGCCAGGGCCAGGCGGCCTTAGGAAACAGTCACATAGTGGCAGTGCCACCAGGGACCACAGGGCAGCTTCTCGGCATGGCTGGTGGGTCCCAAGCACGCAGCATCAACCAAAGACCCTTCCAAAATGCAGGGCCGGTACTAGTCCTGTGTACGGTTGGGACTGGGACCAAATTTGAGTGGTGCTGAGCACTGAACTGCTCACTCGCAGCGATGCTGTAGGTCTCAGCACTCCACAAGACTCCCTGCTCTGCCTTACTGAGACTGATGGTGGAGCATGGACTGTAACAGGCACTCGTGGTGACCGGGAAGAGTGCCGGGTAACCAGAACCGCAGGGGACATGGGGACGGTGCTCCCAGAGCAGCATTCCCTCGGGAAGATATGTGGAAGAGGGTCCCAGACAGGGTCACATCCGTCAGCTGCAACGGGCACAGGCTGCATTGCTGGAAAACATGCTCCTGTTTTGGCTTTCTATGCCAGCACAAGCAACTCTGGGATTTGCTTTACCTCTGGTCTCTTATTATCTTTGCCACTGTCCCAGATCATCTCTCTTTTCTAATAAAACCCTCCCTCAAGCTCGCTCAGGACAAGGCGGGGTGCCAGAGACCGACTTACCACACTGGGGGCCAGGAACATGATCACATTGTAGCAATCAGAAAGATTCACCTTAAAAGAGAAGGAAAAGGGGAATGAAAGAAGCAACAGGCAGAGGGGGACCGGCCAGGAGAACCGTTCGAGTGGCCAAATGCTTTGCGGGCCATCTTCTGAATCTCGAAGGAAGCAAAAATGCCCCACAACGTGTGGGACGGGGATGTGTTGGTGTGACTGGGAGCTGGGTGTGAAAACAGCACCTCTTGCAAAACACCTGCCTCCAGCATCATCCCAGAACCACGTTCCCTGCTGGGTTTTCTCCGGTCAGGCTGCAGGTACCTGATGCCACCTTTAGCAGCGTGTATACGAAGGCCACCGCGTGTCAGCAACACCTAAGACCTCAAAGCTGCCCTGAGAAGGAGCGCTGCTGCCTGCGCAACCAGCAAGCAGCCACGGGCTGCCCAGGCCGGCGTTCCCCTGGAAAGGAGGATGTTTTTTCCGCCTCCTGGAAGCAGCATGGGTTGGGGAAGGAACAAGCAACCATCAGCAAAGGCTGGCTGGAGATGCTGGCCAAGCCCTGGCTATGGCCAGCGCTGACCACAGCCAGACCCTCGGGACGCTGTTACCTTCCACAGATCTTTCTTCAGGAAGGAAACCTTCCCGCGGTACCCAGCCTTCCAGGCCCGGTAGTTGGAGAGACACAGCAGCCAGGGGTTGAGCTCATAGCCAACGGCTGGGCTGAGACCTTGCTTATAAGCCTCTACCACCTGGAGAGAGAGAGAGAGAGTCGCAATGAACGTGAACCTCGGTGTTGAGTTTGGGGGACAATTTGGGGGACAGGGGCTGTTGCCCGGCTCTGCTCGCTCCCTCCTGCTGGCTCACAGCCAGGGTGACCTCGGCACCTTCCAGGCACAAAGGCTTCTCTCCGTCTTTCCTCCCAGAGCGCTCGGTCCCACCCCGCTCGCTGCACGGGACGTCTTCTAGGACCACCCAGCGCCATAGCCAGGAGGACCACCTAGAACTGCAGCCAGGAGCGGGGCGGCAGCTGGGTGGGGGGGCTCCCAGCCCCCCTCCCTGCCCTCCGCCCCCCCCGGGGCAGCCCCAAGCCCCCNTGGTCCTGGGCGGCTGTGCACGGCTGTGCCTGGTCCTGTGCCTGGTCCTGTGCCTGGTCCTGGGCGGCTGTGCACGGCTGTGCCTGGTCCTGTGCCTGGTCCTGTGCCTGGTCCTGGGCGGCTGTGCACGGCTGTGCCTGGTCCTGTGCCTGGTCCTGTGCCTGGTCCTGGGCGGCTGTGCACGGCTGTGCCTGGTCCTGTGCCTGGTCCTGTGCCTGGTCCTGGGCGGCTGTGCACGGCTGTGCCTGGTCCTGTGCCTGGTCCTGTGCCTGGTCCTGGGCGGCTGTGCACGGCTGTGCCTGGTCCTGTGCCTGGTCCTGTGCCTGGTCCTGGGCGGCTGTGCACGGCTGTGCCTGGTCCTGTGCCTGGTCCTGTGCCTGGTCCTGGGCGGCTGTGCACGGCTGTGCCTGGTCCTGTGCCTGGTCCTGTGCCTGGTCCTGGGCGGCTGTGCACGGCTGTGCCTGGTCCTGTGCCTGGTCCTGTGCCTGGTCCTGGGCGGCTGTGCACGGCTGTGCCTGGTCCTGTGCCTGGTCCTGTGCCTGGTCCTGGGCGGCTGTGCACGGCTGTGCCTGGTCCTGTGCCTGGTCCTGTGCCTGGTCCTGGGCGGCTGTGCACGGCTGTGCCTGGTCCTGTGCCTGGTCCTGTGCCTGGTCCTGGGCGGCTGTGCACGGCTGTGCCTGGTCCTGTGCCTGGTCCTGTGCCTGGTCCTGGGCGGCTGTGCACGGCTGTGCCTGGTCCTGTGCCTGGTCCTGTGCCTGGTCCTGGGCGGCTGTGCACGGCTGTGCCTGGTCCTGTGCCTGGTCCTGTGCCTGGTCCTGGGCGGCTGTGCACGGCTGTGCCTGGTCCTGTGCCTGGTCCTGTGCCTGGTCCTGGGCGGCTGTGCACGGCTGTGCCTGGTCCTGTGCCTGGTCCTGTGCCTGGTCCTGGGCGGCTGTGCACGGCTGTGCCTGGTCCTGTGCCTGGTCCTGTGCCTGGTCCTGGGCGGCTGTGCACGGCTGTGCCTGGTCCTGTGCCTGGTCCTGTGCCTGGTCCTGGGCGGCTGTGCACGGCTGTGCCTGGTCCTGTGCCTGGTCCTGTGCCTGGTCCTGGGCGGCTGTGCACGGCTGTGCCTGGTCCTGTGCCTGGTCCTGTGCCTGGTCCTGGGCGGCTGTGCACGGCTGTGCCTGGTCCTGTGCCTGGTCCTGTGCCTGGTCCTGGGCGGCTGTGCACGGCTGTGCCTGGTCCTGTGCCTGGTCCTGTGCCTGGTCCTGGGCGGCTGTGCACGGCTGTGCCTGGTCCTGTGCCTGGTCCTGTGCCTGGTCCTGGGCGGCTGTGCACGGCTGTGCCTGGTCCTGTGCCTGGTCCTGTGCCTGGTCCTGGGCGGCTGTGCACGGCTGTGCCTGGTCCTGTGCCTGGTCCTGTGCCTGGTCCTGGGCGGCTGTGCACGGCTGTGCCTGGTCCTGTGCCTGGTCCTGTGCCTGGTCCTGGGCGGCTGTGCACGGCTGTGCCTGGTCCTGTGCCTGGTCCTGTGCCTGGTCCTGGGCGGCTGTGCACGGCTGTGCCTGGTCCTGTGCCTGGTCCTGTGCCTGGTCCTGGGCGGCTGTGCACGGCTGTGCCTGGTCCTGTGCCTGGTCCTGTGCCTGGTCCTGGGCGGCTGTGCACGGCTGTGCCTGGTCCTGTGCCTGGTCCTGTGCCTGGTCCTGGGCGGCTGTGCACGGCTGTGCCTGGTCCTGTGCCTGGTCCTGTGCCTGGTCCTGGGCGGCTGTGCACGGCTGTGCCTGGTCCTGTGCCTGGTCCTGTGCCTGGTCCTGGGCGGCTGTGCACGGCTGTGCCTGGTCCTGTGCCTGGTCCTGTGCCTGGTCCTGGGCGGCTGTGCACGGCTGTGCCTGGTCCTGTGCCTGGTCCTGTGCCTGGTCCTGGGCGGCTGTGCACGGCTGTGCCTGGTCCTGTGCCTGGTCCTGTGCCTGGTCCTGGGCGGCTGTGCACGGCTGTGCCTGGTCCTGTGCCTGGTCCTGTGCCTGGTCCTGGGCGGCTGTGCACGGCTGTGCCTGGTCCTGTGCCTGGTCCTGTGCCTGGTCCTGGGCGGCTGTGCACGGCTGTGCCTGGTCCTGTGCCTGGTCCTGTGCCTGGTCCTGGGCGGCTGTGCACGGCTGTGCCTGGTCCTGTGCCTGGTCCTGTGCCTGGTCCTGGGCGGCTGTGCACGGCTGTGCCTGGTCCTGTGCCTGGTCCTGTGCCTGGTCCTGGGCGGCTGTGCACGGCTGTGCCTGGTCCTGTGCCTGGTCCTGTGCCTGGTCCTGGGCGGCTGTGCACGGCTGTGCCTGGTCCTGTGCCTGGTCCTGTGCCTGGTCCTGGGCGGCTGTGCACGGCTGTGCCTGGTCCTGTGCCTGGTCCTGTGCCTGGTCCTGGGCGGCTGTGCACGGCTGTGCCTGGTCCTGTGCCTGGTCCTGTGCCTGGTCCTGGGCGGCTGTACACGGCTGTGCCTGGTCCTGTGCCTGGTCCTGTGCGTGGTCCTGTGCGGCTGTGCGCGGCTGTGCCTGGTCCTGTGCGTGGTCCTGTGCGGCTGTGCCTGGTCCTGTGCCTGGTCGTGTGCCTGGTCCTGGGCGGCTGTGCGCGGCTGTGCCTGGTCCTGTGCGGCTGTGCCTGGTCCTGTGCCTGGTCCTGGGCGTGGTCCTGTGCGGCTGTGTGCGGCTGTGCCTGGG
>WAAD01014088.1:59892-73478 GCA_013389945.1 Fregata magnificens
CCCAGGGCCCAGGGGATGGAGGACGGGGAAGGCTGGGATGGGGCCGAGGGGGCTGAGCCCCACAGTGGGGTCCCACAGAGCCCAGAGTGGGGCCAGGGCCCCCTCAGCAGCCCGGGAGGGGGGCGAGGGGCCGGGGGCAGGTTGTTTTGGTGGGGCAGGGGATGGGGATGGGCAGACGGGTCCGTGTGCGAGGCTGGCTGGGGCTGGGGGCCAGGCAGGCAGGCTGAGTCCCGTGGAAGGGCTGGGGCAGGCTGGGGGAAACTGAGGCACGGGGTTGTGGCAGCAACCAGGCACAGACCCCCACGACCTCGCCTGGGTGGGGGTCTGGGGGTGCCATGGGGCACCAGGCCAAAGTGCTGGGGCAGCTCTCGCTCTCAGGCATCCACCGGCGCTGGCGGGACGTGGCGGTGCCTGGGTGGTGGAGGCCGGAGCGTGGCAGTCCCTGCGGCAGGGATGCTCCTGGCAGAGGTCCTGCTCCACAACCACCCTCTGCCCAGGGTACAGGGGGCTCAGGCCCTATTTGCAGCAACCAGGGGGTCTCGGCACCCAGCAACGTGGGAGCAGCGGGCACAGAGCGAGCGCCCTGCTGCGCTGGCATCTCCCCTCCTCTGAAAGCTGGGTGCTGATTTCACTCCGGCTACCAGGAAGAGAGAGGGAGGTGGCTTTGGAGTGGGGAGGACTCGCTGGAGCATCCATTTTTAATGAGCTAGATATCTATTTTTCCCCGAGCTGGCTTCCCCCACATCGATCCCTTTGCCATCCACCGGGCCTGCTCTCCTCCCCGTGCCAGTGGCTCCACAGTGGCAGGAAGCGGCGGGACGAGCATCCCTGGCACTGGGAACCTCCCGCCTCCCCAAATCCTGCTCCTGGGGACGGAGGGACCCACACTCAGGCCAGGGCGTCACATGCGGGAAGGTGGGAGGAGGGAAAGGGTCCCCCCGTCCCCTCCGGCATGGTCATGTCCGTGTTGACCATCCCATGGAGACGTGGCCACACTCCAGCCGGGAGAAGGGAGGCCAGAGCAGGGGTACTTTGGGTTTGGGGGGCTGGATTCTGCCTTCATGCTCTGTGGGTTTAAGCTCTGCCTGACTCAGACTCTGGCAGCTCCATGGCAAAGCCACGTCTCCCTGCCTGTGCCTCAGTTTCCCCATCTCCAAGCCGTGGCCCATTGCTCCCCACCAGTGCCTGTGCAGATGAGCAGTGTCCAGAGAGGGGAAAGGGGATTTGAGAGGCAAGTAGGTGCTGATGGCGCAGGAGGGAGCGGGATGGGGCGCGCGGGTGAGCGGGTGTCCTTTGGCAGCATCCCACCCCTGCCAAACCTCTGCCCACCCACCACGGGGACCGGCCATGTTCCCCGGGTGGTCCAGGGCTGGCGGTGCAGAAGAGGGGGCCGGGGCTGAAGGGGAGACCGTCTGGGGATGGGGCAGGCAGAAGCTGTTTCTCCAGGGTTTCTCCCTGCTGGAAGTGTGACCCGTGCCCAGCTCCTGGCTGGCGGAAGCAGGCGGCAGGGGGGCCGCCCTGGGAGCAGGATCAGGCCAGTGCCTTTGCTTCCAGGAGTGCATCTAATGGTTTTTTGGAGCCTGTGTCAGCATTTAGCCCCTACAACCCCCTGCAGCAGGGAGTCCTGTGGCTGACCGCCACCTGCCCGTCCCAGCGTCCCATGAGCCTGGCACCGATGGCCCCTGTGCTGGGCAGGCGTTCACCTGCCTCGCCCGACCCTGGCTCCCGGCCGGACCCCTGAGCCTGGGGGCAAAGGGGCACTGCTGCTTGTGTGGCCATTGCCGTGTATGGAGGGATGAAGGGGTTTGAAGAAGAGGCTCAAGTCCCAGCGGTACCCGGGCAGCACATCAGTGGGCAGGGGGCTCAGGGGCAGCCATGGGCCATGGTCTCCTGGCTCCTCTCTCCTCGTGGGATCTTGCATTTTTGCTCACCCCTTCCTGGGCCCAAGAGGGGCAAAGAGAAGGGCTGTAATGTGCTGGGTGCCGTCGGTTGGGTGTGCTCTGGTTGGGCTCGCAGGTCGGGGCCAGGCCGGGCAGGAGCCGGCACAAGAGGAGCTGCTGCCTCTTCCCCTCACCTCAGTTAGTGGGGAGCAGGGCAAAGCTTGGCTGAAGCATGAGCATCCTCCCATGGCAGCGAGGGCTGGTACCTCCGGAGGAGGCTGGAGGAGATGCGCCTGGGGCAGCACACTGAGGTCCAGCTCCGCCCTGGTCTGTGCGTCCCGTAGTCCTCTTTTGTGGCGGGTCCCCCCCGAGGGGACATGAGGCTGCCTGGGATAGGGAGTGAGGTCAGGGCTTGATGACTTTGGGAGATTTGGGTCTCAGCAGAGAAGAAAAATGCTGCTGTGGGAAGAGCTTGCAGCAGCTGGAGGGGACGCTGCTGCCTGTTGCAAGGAAGTTCTGCCTGGCCAGGCCTGGGGGGCTGGAGCTCTACCTGCTCCCTACAACTGCCCCATGCTGAGGGCTGGGGGGACACAGGAGCTGTGTCTCCTGGTGCCCCTGGACATTAGCTGTTCTCTCAGCCAGGCAGAAAGCAGTAGGGACCTGAGCAGAGCTTGGCTTTGGCACCTCAGCCAGCATTCCCCCAGCTGCCTGGGCATGGGGATGACCCCACATAGCCCAGACCTATCTCTTGCAGTTTGGAAAGGCTGTGGGACCTGGGGGAGAGTGGTGCTGCGGGATCCCTATCGTGACGGCTCTGCTGCCCAGCCATGAGCTGCCTGAGACCCAGTGATGGATTCACCAGCCAGCCCGGTGCTGAGTGGCAGCTGGCAGGAATGGGACTCAAACCAGTTGTTTTCCCAGCCTCTCCTGAGCCTCTTTGTCTGCTGCAAGGTGGAACGAGCTCTTTGGCATCGTTGGCAGCCAGCAAGGGAGCAGGAGACCTGCTCTCAGCCCTCCGGTCTCCCAAGGACCTCTCAGGGTAATCTCAGGAAGGAGCTTCCCAGCTCCCATCACACAAATGGCAGGTGTCTGGGGCCAGGTGGAGCAGCGAGGCCCTTCCCCACCACGAATTCCTGGCTTGTGCACCAGGGGAATACATAGCACTGAGTTTGGAGCTGTGCTCTGGGTCTCTCTCCCAGCTGACTTCTGTGAGTGCTGAGCCCGGGAGCACTGATCAACGTGCACACATGCACACGCACATGTACAGGCTGCTTCTACCCAAACACACCCGCTGCTCCTCCATCTCTGGGCAAGCCGGCGCCTCCTCCAGGGCCTTCTGTGGCTCCTCTGCATTGCCAGGGTGATCCAAGCTCTCCGAGGTGACCCAGCCTCAGAGACCGGTGGTCGTATACCCCTCTGACTGCTCATGGCATGGGCAGTGGTCTGACCTGATGGGATCAGAGCAGGAGGCAGCTCGCACACCACTGAGGGCTGCCAGGAAAGGCGATTTGTATGGTGGAATGTCTTTATGACTACAACGTGCTTTGGTCGGCAGGTTCAGCCCCCCCCAAAGCAAGAGCCTGTGTGGCATTGCTGCTGGTTGGGAATGTCATGTAGAGCTGCTGAGGGAGTCCCGGGGAGCCGTTACCCACAGGAGTGCTGGACAAAAGCCTTGGCTGTGTGTTCTGCCACAGCACTGTGTCTCGGGTGTGTTTTCTCCGCCTGTAGAGCAACTTGATTTGCTGCATTAGTAAAAATAGATGGGCTAATGAATTCAGCTGATGCAACCCTCTGTGTGTGTATGCGTGCATGCGCTTATCTCTGTTTGTGTGTGTACGTGTGCATGTATATGTGCAGCTGAATGCCAAGGCTCGTGCAAGGTGCACCCACCAGCTCTTGGGGCTCTGACGGGGTGGTTGTGTGTGTGTCCATGCATGTCTGGGTGTGCGCATATATATATATATATGTGTGTGTGTGTGTGTGTGCAGGAAGCCGTGAGCGATGGCTGCTTGCTGCCAAGCAGCGCTCTGCCACTGAAGCAGTGGCTCTACAGAAATAATTTTGCAGCAGCCTTGGATTCTGGCAGGGCAATAACAGAGCTTCACGGCTGGCTGGCAGGGCAGGAGGGGGGGACTGCAGGGACCTGGTGGGGGGACAGTAAGATCTCACAGGGACCTGGCAGGGCAATGGTGGCTCCTCACAGGGGACGGCTGAGGGGGTCCCGCAGGGGGACGTTTGCGGGGTGCCCTTGTAGGGGGGTGGGCCCCGGGGAGGCCGGGCCGCTGTCCGTGGTGCTGAACGGGGCCGCTGTCCGCGGTGCTGAACGGGCCCGGGCCGCTGTCCGTGGTGCTGAACGGGGCCGCTGTCCGCGGTGCTGACCGGGCCCGCCCAGCGAGCCGGGCCGGGGCCCCCGTGGCTCCCACTCCTGGCCAGTCCGGGGTCTCAGTGACCTTCGACCCCAGATGACCCAGAGTCCTCGGTAGCCTCCAGCGCTTGCCCTTGAGGCCAGCCACAGCGGGATGACAGTCTGATCCAGCACATCTCATCTGCCGCAGCCTGGGGTCTCCCAGCGAACACCCATGCAGGGGTGGCGCTAACAAGGTGACCGATCATCCTGCCCATCTCTTGAGGCCTTCATCCCTCTTCACTACCACATGGAGATGGTGAACTCACCAACGGCTTGGACGAGCTCTGTCTTCCTGGCAGCTTTCGTCCTATTCTTCACAGCATCTTCATCATCTGTGTAATGTTTGTAGTGACAGGCTTAGACCCCATTCTTTCTTCTCTCTTCCTGCGTCAAATCCGCCCCCCACCACTGCATCATCGCTCTTTGTGGATGACAAAACCCTCATGAATGGAGTGACTTCTCTGGCAATGACGTTTCCTGTGAATTGTGCACCCTGGAGTGAATTCGGGTGACTAAAAGACCTTGCCCTTTGCTTTTGTCAGGTTTCCTCCCACTATGGATTGGGAGCTGGCACTCCACTGCTGGCAGATACTTCCCCTGTGAGGTGTGGCCTGCGAGAGCAGAGAGGGGTTGCTACAGGGCGTTGTGACGCTGGGCCCTTCCTGTGGGATCCCAGAGTAAGGGTGGTCATACCAAGCGCTGAACTCTCCTTCTGGTGGCCTTGTGGTTGGCCCAGTCACGCAATCTGTGAACAGTGAGATAATGGGGAGAGGAAGCAGGCCAGATCTCTGCTCTTCTGCTGCTTTGGGGTGACCAAAAAGCGTATGGAGGTGCTCACGGAGCTTCTGGAACATCAGAAGGTCTCTGTACTGACACCTCCAAGGCAGGCGGCTTTGTATTTCCCTCTCCCTCCGCTGTCTCAGTGGGTTGGAGGGAGGGCCTGGGACAGGGCAGGGTGTGTGCTGGGTGTCCCAGCACACAGCAGCTCTGATCTCCGCAGGATGTGGTACTTACGCCTTGTACGTTGGCGTGATGTGGCCTCAGCCCCAGGGTGCAGGAACCTCGGGGGCTGCTTGGCTGCAGGCAGGGGCTTTCCCGCAGCAGTGGACGGCAGATCGCAGCGCTGCCCCATGCTGCTAGAGACAGAGGAGAAAGTGGTTATCGGGCCCACTCCCCTCCCCAGCCTATGCCCCCCGCCCACCCTCTCCAGGCTGGGCTCCCCCCTCAGGCATAGTCCTGCTCCTTTTGGGGTGGTAGGAACCCCCAAATCTTTGCCTGCCCATTTCCCTGGAGAGATGTGTCCGTGTACAGCCAGCCTGGCTGCCCGGCCTCCCGCTGCTGGTGCCTGGAGCCTGCCTGTGCCCAGAAGGCCTGAATCTCCATCCATCTTTCTATTTGAAGCGACTTCCCAGCTCATTCATGGTTCGGGATTTCTGTGAGCCAGGCAGGCAGCCTCAGCGCCCGGGGCAGGGGGGACCTAGCTCAGCTTTCCAAGGCAGGACTGGGAAAGCTGCTGAATCCACTCAGCCTGCCCTGAGCCCGGCCTCGGGGACCAACCGAGGTCTGAGCTGGTTGTAACCGTTGCCAACAGCTCCCGCTGGCTGCATTTCAGTCCGGCGACTTGTCAGCATCTGTCTCCTCCCGTGACTGTCCCCTTGGGCTCCTGAGGCCTGGGCTGCCCTTCTGCCACCACCTGCCCTCTCCCCAGGGACAGCCAGCGTGCCGAACGGCTCTGGCTGTGGGCTCCGTGCCGGAGCGACAGCCTTTCCGTGCCGCCTGGTAATTATCTGTTTGGATTTGTGCTGTACGGTTGTGTTAGACACCCTGGTGCATGTTCTCTCTGCTTCCCTAATTGCTGCCAAGCGCTGAGCTGCTGGTTTTAAGTTTCTTCCTTCTTTCCCCTCCTCTTCTCCTGCTTTCAAGTGAATTTAACACACGTCCAAGCATCAGAGGCCCAGCTCCTCTGTCGGGCAGCATGAGCAGAGGCAGCAGAGGCTGCATCTGAGCGGGGAGCGGCGCCAGACTGTCTGCACAGGGCTGGGCTCATCCCCGGAGGCCGGGCTCTCGCAGTGTTGCTGCCACCGAGCCAGGCTGTCTGCAGGCACCTCCACGCTACTGCCGCTCATGTAGCGGGAGAGGCTTCAGTAGCTCCCACCAGCCCTGTCCCGCAGCCCCACTGTGCACGGGAGAGCGTCCCCGGGAGATGCCACACACCATGCATCCCGTGGGGTTTGCCCGCTGTGCCGCTGGCAGCTGCCTGCACTCCTGGGCTCTTCCACGGCACCTTTCGGGTGGCTGCTCCCTTCCCTGGCTGCTCCAGGAGGGCTGGATGAAGCCAGGGATGCTGTGGGGGTGAAAGCGATGGGCTGGGGGCAGTGGGGGATCTAGGCTGCACCCCACTTGGCAGCCATCCTCCCCAGGCTGCATGGAGCACGGACCTGGGCCATGAGCATCACCAGCTGGGGTGCTCCTCCCTCGGTGCCCCTCAATCAGGGTCTGGCCATTTCTTTCCCAAATCAAGCAGCTAAAATAATTCCCTTGCTTTTATCTTGGGTCTGGGGGGGAGCCGGCAACAGAGAGGGTCCTTCAGTCCCATCAGCCACCATCAGATGGATGTGCCAGCCATCCCTTGGGGCTTGAGGACTGCGTCCCTGTCCTCTGGTCCCTCAGCTGGAAGCCGCTTCCCCAGGCTCCAGCTCCTGCCCATGTCCCCAGGGGCTGCCAGAAGCCCAGCGTCCTCCAGCCTCAGACCCAGCTCTTTGGCAGGGTTTGGCACAGCCCCGGCAAACAGGGTGTGGGCAGGACAGGCAGCGCACCGGCAGGGCCCCGTGCCAGGCACCGGCTGGGGCAGGAGGGGGGGCCGAGCCCCCATCAATTATTCACCTCCATATTTATAGAGGGAAACGCTTTGCATAATGGATGGCGGGGTGCGGCGGGGCCGTTGGAAAGCCGGCCTCGCTGCCGCTGAAATATTTATTGGCCTGGTTTGCTGGGGTGCTGCCCGGCTGCCGTGAGGCTCAGCAAGGCTGGGTGAGGCTCCTGGCTGGCGCAGGCTCACCGACGAGTGCCCGGCTGGCATGGCAAGGATGGGTAGCTCTGCTCCGCCGCCACTGCCTTCTCTCCCCTCCACAAAAATGATCAGAGGGTGGAACACCTCTGCTATGAGGGCAGGCTGAGAGACTTGGGGTTGTTCAGCCTGGAGAAGAGAAGGCTCCGGGGAGACCTTATAGCTGCCTTCCAGTACTTAAAGGGGGCTTCTAAGAAAGATGGGGACAGACTTTTTAGCAGGGCCTGTAGCGATAGGACAAGGGGTGATGGTTTTAAGCTAAAAGAGGGGAGATTCAGACTAGATATAAGGAAGAAATGTTTGACGCTGAGGGTGGTGAAACCCTGGCCCAGGTTGCCCAGAGAGGAGGTAGATGCCCCATCCCTGGAAACATCCAAGGTCAGGTTGGACGGGGCTCTGAGCAACTTGATCTAGTTGAAGATGTCCCTGCTCATGGCAGGGGGGTTGGACTAGGTGACCTTTAAAGGTCCCTTCCAACCCAAACCATTCTGTGATTCTACGATCCTGCTCCTGCTCCCATCGGTGGCTGGATCCCAGTCTTCAAGAGGGATGTGAAGATCCAGGGACAAATCCCCATCCATCATGGGGGATGCCAGGGCCACGCAGCCCCTTGGAGGACGCCGCTCTGTGCCCCAGGCATGACCCCTCTGCGGCTGTCCCCAGCAACCCTGCACCACCCAGTCCCCCATGCCACCCTGCTCCCTGCACAGGGACCCCCAGGGTCTCCCTCCCCACCCGTGCCACAACATCCCCCAGCCCTGCCTGCTCTCCCTGCCCGCCCTCCCTGCCAGACCGGCAGCCCCTCAGCCCACACCCCTATGTTGCAGAGAGACCTGTGGAAGATGTCGAACCCGAGAAACGGCGACACCAAGCCCCCATGTTTGCCCCGCAATGGACTGGTAAAGATCCCCACGCAACCCAACGGCCTCGGCTCCGCCAGCATCACCAAAGGCACCCCCGCCGTGAAAAAC
Source organism: Fregata magnificens (assembly GCA_013389945.1). Lineage (NCBI taxonomy): Eukaryota > Metazoa > Chordata > Aves > Suliformes > Fregatidae > Fregata > Fregata magnificens. The sequence goes on from WAAD01014088.1 coordinate 68,218, forward strand.
CGCCTGTGCCAGCCTTCCTCCGTGCCTGCCATCCTCAGCCCGGCCTTAGCCCACCGCAGCGACCTGCCCATCCCCAGCCTGGCCTCCCCGCTCTCCTTGGCCGCTCTGGCCGGCGTCTCCTCCCCTCCCGGCGCTTCCTTGGTGGGACTGAACACGAGCGAAGGCTCAGAACAGCCCTCGCCGGAGCGGCTGCCCGGCTCGCCCTCAGAAAGGCAGCTGGCGGTGGACGAGAAGATCCTCAACCGCTTGTTCTGGTACTTTTCAGCGTGCGAGAAGTGCGTGCTGGCACAGGTATGCAAGGCGTGGCGGCGGGTGCTCTACCAACCCAAGTTCTGGGTGGGCTTGACACCCGTCCTGCACACCAAAGAGCTCTACAACGTCCTGCCCAGTGGCGAGAAGGAGTTCGTCAGCCTGCAGGGCTTTGCTGTCCGCGGCTTTGACAGCTTCTGCCTCGTGGGCGTCTCTGACCTGGACATTTGTGAGTTCATTGACAACTACCCCCTCTCCAAGAAGGGGGTCAAGTCCATGAGCCTTAAGAGGTCGACCATCACGGACGCAGGGCTGGAGGTAGGTGACTCCGGTGAGGTGGCCGGGGTGGGGGAGATATGGCAATGGCAGGTCCTTCCTGGTGGCCCTGGGGACACACATGTGGGCAGAGCTTTCACTGGCCACAGGCAAGGAGCAGGCAGGCAGCACAGCCATCCCATGGGCGCAGGCAGCGTCAGGAGCCCCTGCCTGTGGTCTGGGCAGTGGGACGGGCTGCAGCCTGCGCTGCCCTCCCAGGCAGGGGGTGAGGATGTTGTCGGAGGAGGAGGGGTTCATCCCTGCTGCCTGCGGATGCTGCCTGCAGGTGCTGCCGGGAAGGCAAAGCCAGGCGGGTTGGCCCTGCCCCTGGGTGGTGGATGCAGCGGTGGGTGGTGAGCAGGGCTCAGGGGATGGGGACTTCCCCGCTCGGCTGGCTGCTCCCCAGCAAGGGGGTTCTCCTGGGCTGTGGGTCAGATGGAGATGGGGCAACTCATGGTCCTGCACGGGGCCAGGCGAGGAACACACCGAGGTCCCCTGCCCCGCGCCATGGCCAAACACAGCACCAGCTGCTCCATGGCTGCATCCTACCTGAGCAGCGCCCAGGCTGGGAGTGGGCATTAATCCTGCCCTCGCCAACAGCACCGGGTACAGAGCAGGGGCCATGGCCGGGGGTCCCTGCCTCTCCCCTCCTGTTCCCCGCCAATGCTGGCATGTCCTAGAGCAGGGCGCTGCTCCGACTCCAGGGTGGTCCCAGGGAGAAGGCCGGACCCACGCAGGGCTGGGGGCAGCAGGAAGGGCCCCGGGGGGCTCAGAGGGAGCTGGGGCTGGGGTGCGAGGCTGCGCGGGGCGGGCGGCGGTGCTCACCGTGCCCTGACCCCCCACCCCTCGGCAGGTGATGCTGGAGCAGATGCAGGGTGTGGTGCGGCTGGAGCTGTCGGGCTGCAATGACTTCACGGAGGCTGGGCTGTGGTCCAGCCTCAACGCCCGCATCACGGCGCTTAGCGTCAGCGACTGCATCAACGTGGCCGACGACGCCATCGCCGCCATCTCGCAGCTCCTGCCCAACCTCACCGAGCTCAACCTGCAAGCCTATCATGTGACGGACACGGCGCTTGCCTACTTCACCGCCAAGCAAGGCTACACCACCCACACCCTCCGCCTCAACTCCTGCTGGGAGATCACCAACCACGGCGTGGTCAACATGGTCCACAGCCTGCCCAACCTGAGTGTCCTCAGCCTCTCGGGCTGCTCCAAGGTGACGGATGACGGCGTGGAGCTGGTGGCCGAGAACCTGCGGAAGCTGCGCAGCCTCGACCTCTCCTGGTGCCCTCGTATCACTGACATGGCCCTGGAGTACATCGCCTGTGACCTGCACAAGCTGGAGGAGCTGGTGCTCGACAGGTATGGGGCTGTGCCAAGCCATGCTGTGCCATGCCAAGCCATGCTGAGCCATACTGAGCTGTGCCAAGGCATGCTATGCCATGCCGAGCCGTGCCATGCCATGCCGCACCATGCCGAGCCATGCCAAGGCATGCCATGCCATGCCGAGCCATGCTGAGCTGTGCCGCATCATGCTGAGCCACGCCAAGCCGTGCCATGCCATGCCGCACCACGCCAAGCCATGCTGAGCCATGCCATGCTGAGCTGTGCTGGAGGCAGTGGGTGCAGTGTGGGGGCCACAGCCTGGGGACACCCATGGGTGACCCGCTCCCAGCTGGCCCTGACACCCCATGTCCCCGGCAGGTGCGTACGGATCACTGACACCGGCCTCAGCTACCTGTCCACCATGTCGTCCCTGCGGAGCCTCTACCTGCGCTGGTGCTGCCAGGTAGGTGGGGGAACACAGCTGTGCCTGTCCCGGCTGGCACGGCGGGGAGGGCAGAGTGGCTGGCACCTCCCTGGGGACAGACCATGAGCTCAGGGTGGGCACCCCGGGCCGGCTGGAGCCCCCGTGACTTGGTGCTGGGAAGTGGGGAAGGGATGGGGTGCTCCTGTGAGCTCAGCAGGAGTCAGCCCCAGCACCCTGCCCTAGCACCCAGCTCCCTGACCCAGCATCCTGCACCCTGTCCCCGCACCCTGCTGCTGCTCCCTGCCCTGGCACTCTTCCCCAGCACCCTGCCCCTGCACCCAGCTCCCTGTCCCAGAACCCTGCCCCGGCACCCTGCCCCAGCGATGCTGAGCCCCGGGTACCATGGCAGCCGCCCCCCTTGTCCCCACCCGCTCCCACTCCATTTTCTTTTCCAGGTGCAGGATTTTGGCCTGAAGCATCTCTTGAGCATGGGCAGCCTGCGCCTCCTCTCGCTGGCCGGTGAGACCCCCGCCTCGCTCCCCCGGGACTGGGGTGGCTGGGTCCCCACGGGGCTGAGGAGACACCGGGCGTCGGGACAGGGACAGCCCCGGGGATAGCCCGGAGGACAGCCAGCATCCCCCCTCCCCAGCACGGCATGGCTCCCGCATCCCCCCGAGCTGCCCGGGCACCCTCACCCAGCCCAGCTCCCAGGGGATGGGTCCACAGCTGGGCTCTTGGGGTGCTGGGCTCTTTGGGGTGTTGGTGTTTTGGGGTGCTGGACTTTTTGGGGTGTTGGTGTTTTGGGGTGCTGGGTTTGGGGGTTGTGTTTTTTTGGGATGCTTTTTCGGGGGGATAGTGGTGTTTTGGGGCGTTGTTTTTTGGGATGCTGGTGGGTTTGGGTGCTGGTTTTTTGGGGTGTTGTTTTTTTTGGGGTGCTGGTTTTTGGAGTGCTGGTGTTTTGGGGTGACGGTGCACCCTGCTGGCTTGCAGGCTGCCCCTTGCTGACCACCACGGGGCTGTCGGGGCTGGTGCAGCTGCAGGAGCTGGAGGAGCTGGAGCTCACCAACTGCCCCGGGGCCACCCCGGAGCTCTTCAAGTACTTCTCCCAGCACCTCCCGTGCTGCATGGTGATTGAGTAGCACCGGATCCGGCCGCCCCGCTCCCGCGCCCACCCCGCCGCCGCCCCGTCTGACATCGCCCACCCCATTTCTTTCCGTCTGCTGGGGGATGTGAGAGGTGCCGTCGATTACAACTGACCCTGGACACCCCCTGCATCGACACCCCCAAAGGACACGGGGCTCCGGGGGGAGATAGGGGGTGGTGTCACCCCTCGCCGGAGCCCCCCCAGGTACCCTGTAAATTCCCCCCACACAGCCGCCATTGCCCGTCCTTCTCCCGGTGTCCTGCCAATCCTTTCCGGACAGATGAATGGACATTATGGAAACCCAAAGTGGAAGGCGATGGCAGCATGACCCCCACCCCGGCTGCATCCTGCCCACGCCCCGGTGCCGAGCAGGCACACGGCCCCGCCGCCAAGGATGCTCCCAGGGACCGAAGGATGCTCTTGGGGACCGAAGGATGCTCCCAGAGATGGGCGAGAGGAGGATGCTTGTTTTTGGCACCCATGGGCGGTGGCGGAGGCTGGATGGGTCCCCTCGCACCCCTGGAGCGGGTCACCGAGCCACCCCCTCCCCGTGCTGTGCACCCCCCCGAGCCCCCAGCCCTGCCTTTGGGGTGCCCGGTGCTTTCTCCTGATGAATAGGATGTTTTTCTCCGCCCACCCGCCCGCTGCCCTCGCATGCTCGCTTGCTTCAGTCTCGTGGTACGGCAGGCTCCAGGGTACCTGGGGGGGATGGTGACAAGTGATAGCCCCCACCTGGCCCCTCCATACGGCTTCGCCCCAGCCAGATCCTGCCCCGGGAGCCGGGGTCTCCCAGCAAACATCCCCCCTCGCCCCGGGGACCCCGTTGCACCGTGGTTTCTGTGGGGTCGGTGGGGCGATGCTGCTCCCCGCGGGATGCCGATGCCGAGGAGCAACCCGTCCGGCTGGGATGGGACATCCCGGGGGACTGGGGCCAGGTCCAAGCTGCCGCGGGGACACCGGGGGCACAGAGCGAAGGCAGGAGGTGGCACCTCAGGACATGCTGCCACCACCACAGCTCTTCCAGCTGGAAAGCCATCACCCCCACGCCAGCAGCAAGCGGGGGGCTGGGGGGACCCCTGGCCTGGGCCGAGCCGGGGCCAAGCTGAGCACGGTGCTGGGGTGCCCACGGGGACCTGGCACGGGAGGGGGCTCAGTGACCGTCCCCGGGGCATCGCCCGCTGCCGCACCGGCTGCCTGCATGGCCCCGGGAGGAGCACGGGCATGGACACGGACACGGGCACGGACGCGGGCACAGGCAAGGATACGGACATGGACACGGACACAGACACGCTTTCGGTTTGTTTTGCCTTTGTACCGGCCGGGAAGGAACTGCTGCACCACTGGCCGCCTCCGCACCCTCCTTTGTCCAAAACACCCTTTTCTGGGCCCAAAATGGCACAGGGACCCTCGTGGCCCTGGAAGGGGGTTTGGGGTGCACCAGGATCCAGAGGGGCCATGGGACAGGGTGGCACCACCGGGGACACGGAGCACCCTGGCATGGCGGCAGCCAGGGTGGGGGGCTGCCTGCACCCCCAAACCCACCTGCGTGCTGCCACGAGTTGCCCACGGGACACGGGTGCCAGGGGATGGGGCACCCGGGCAGGGGCCAGGGACAGGCAGGGCAGGGGCACATGAGGGTCCCCCCACCCCTGCCGGTGACAGCAGCAGACCCAGGGGGTGCCAGCAGCCCTGCACACCCCCACGGTCCCACGTCGCATGGGCAGCCCCAGCACAGCCACAGCCCCGAGGCTGGGGTGTCCCCATACCCCCTCCCCACCACCCCATGGCAATGCACCCCCATAC
>WAAD01014090.1:0-87780 GCA_013389945.1 Fregata magnificens
ACCGCCTCTCCTTCCTTGCCTATCCCTTCTGAAGGAAATCTGCTATTTCCTTCAGTTCAGTGCAGGATTTGAGTTTAATCAGGATAAAAATAAGAAGAAAGTCCTTGTGAAATTTAAGCTTGGCCAGAGCCAAACAAAAGAAAAAATTCTCCTTTCCGCTGCCTCATGCCAATAAAATGTTGGTTCCTGGCAATGAAAGGATTAATATTACATGAGATGGATTTTATTTGCACGATATTTGTGCTGGTTGTTTGCTTTCCTTCTGAGCAAGTCTGAGCCCATTGCTTAATCTTTATTCTGACAGATGTTTTATGTACTAATACTTTAATCAACTGAGAATGAAAAACTGCTTACAGTAGGATTATACAATTTAGAAGACTGGGCAGTGCACACATTTTAATGCATTTAATGTATATGGTGGTATTTTTGTGTGCATACACGTATACAAGCATCAAACAGACATGGCTGCTCAAGGCCATTTTTTTTGTCGTTTGAAAGAGAAACGTGGATGACTTCACACCGCAGTGAATTAAGAAGGTTTAGGAGCACAGAGAAAAAAGGCATTCCCAGCAGGACGGCAAGGCAAGAGGACTGGGAGAGGAGGCACGGTGGTGGGACGGCAGTTGTACCAGAGCTGTGTTTCCTAGGTTGGGTCCCCGGTACCCTCCTGTGCAGGTCTGGCTGTCCCCCTCCGTCAGGAGGGGCTAAGCGGAAGCTTCTGACACGTACTTTAAAGGTTAAAGTTTCCTAAGTGATATTTCACAAATGCAAGACATTTTCAGATAAATGAAAAGCCCCTTCAGAGGTCTGCTAACCTCATTACCTTAAACTTGCTCAGTTACCTTAAACTGAGCGTAGGCCTCAGATTCCTCTTTATAAAGAGAGGAAAACTTTAAACTGGGAAGCTCGGCTGCCTCCTGGCATGGCTGAGCGTGTTACAGGAGCGCTGGAGGGGGAAGGAGGGATGAAATGCCCAGTTGAGGAGAGACTCCAGAGGATGGATTCTTGCTGCCATTGAAAAAGGAGGGAAAAAATCAAACGAAACCAAAAACCTCCTGATACTGTACTTAAGGTACTGCGCCAAAATGACTAAACTGATTTTAAGGGAAGAAGGGGACATTGTCACGAGATAACTGAAAAAGAAAAAGAAATTAACACTTTTCCCCGCCCCCCACCCAAAATTGCCCTCTGTTAGGTTTTGTCTGTATGCTAAAACCTACAAGAGCTTTCACTTCTTCTGTTAGAAGTACTGGGTGGTTACAGGGTGGTTTTGAGAAGCAGCAAGTTCATGGAGATTTGGGCCAGGTTTTCTTTTTAATAAGCAACTCTAGAAAACTCGTTTTCTTCCAAAAAGTTCTACTAACAAACCATAATCTGGAAAGAGTCTGCATCTTCAAGGGATATGTGTGTCCTTGTGATTTAAGTGGTGGGGTTTACAGCCCAGTATCCCCTTCAGAAGGGGACCTCTGGGTACTTCCCCGCTCTCACCAGACAAGTGATCTCCTGTATAGTCAGTAAGGTCCCTGCCTTGTTAGCAGCCTCTGCTGCGTACCTCTGTGTGCATCACGTTATTTTGCTCTCTGATAACCACCACGCTTTGTTGGTTCTTTGGGACTGCTGTAAAAAACACTTCCTATAAATTCTTAAAGACTGTCTGAATTATAGTCAGTTACGTTGTCTGCACTTTTTGATAAAGTGCCTTTAAGTTGCTATTTCTAGAACATGCTTTTGCACAGTGAGCCAAATATATGCTCCAGATAGCTCTTGAGATACTGTATTCCCTATTGCGGGATGTTTCAGCAATTCGATGTTTCTGTCATGCATCGCTTGTTTAGCAAGTTGACCTTGCTCTGAATCCTCCCTGTCATGCAGCCCGCTCTTCGTCCTGTGTACATCAATGCCCTCCCAGGATAAAAGCAAGAGGTGACATTTGCTTTTAATGCTGCTTCAGAATTTATTTCAGCTTCCTTTAAATACGCAGTCTTGTTATTCCAGTTAGTGTCTGTGTGTGTGTCCGTCCCCTTTTTTCCCTCCCACAGCTCTCAAATAAGAGATCAGTTCTTGCACTGGCAATAATTTTTCCTTTTAGTCTCTCTTAAGTCCATTCACGCTTTCCTATGCATCTGTAACTGCATAGAGGAAAATCATAGAGAATGAAAATCATAAGCTGTCTGCATCAGACAAGTGATCAGCTTCAAAAGCTATCTAGTATGTAAGTACAAAAATCCCTAATATTTTGTATTATATAAATGAGTGTCTCTGGTGTTGTGTGAACACTGACAGTAGAATTGGGAACTTAAAAAACTATTTCTGTCCTAGGTAAAAGGAACTTGGAACAAACCTGGTGTTATTGCTACATCAGAGAGGCCTGGAGGCTCGCCTCATAGCTCAGGGAAACAAAAAAAACCCCCCAAAATCCCAACAGCTAAAGCCTTTGGCTTTAGCAAGGCAGACAAAAACAAGTTTTCAATTTGACAATGAAAGAGGAGGGAGCAAGCAGAGCTACACTGTGTTGCGTGTGCAGAGGAGGTAACTGTATGCCAAACTTGCTCTCACTATGTTTCTTCTGGTCCAGAGGTGGGTATGAGCTGCACCCCTGCTGTGGGTGGGCACTCTCTTTTCTAGTGACGCTGCAGATTCTACCATAGGCAGAATTTCAGTGGAAAACCTTGTTTTCAGCATTGCGTTGGTTAGAATTTTTCCTTGAAGAATTGGACAATGGAGAATTAAGACTGGAGAGAGGAGTCAACATCTTCTCCATGCACAGGTATCCAGCATTTCTAATGCTAAACAGAGATTTGTCATGCATGTTTAACGTGAAATGGCTGTAGCATACACAGGGTGCTTGAAAGGATCCCATTTGCCCCAAGTTTGGCAAATGGAAAACTAAATGTCAAATGAGCCTGTGGAGCTGGGTTCCTTATGTCAAAAGTTGCAATGCATTTTTTAGATTGATTCCCAAATCAGGAGATATGCAATCCTGTGGATTTTCTGCCAGCTGGGAGGGAAACAGATGTGAAGCATTTTAAACTTTCAAAAAAGCATACCTAGGAGGGATTTTTCAGGACAGATGGCCGTTCCACCCTTTGCCAGGAGCATACGGATCTGCTTACGTTATATTTCGTGTGTGTATGTACACATTAAGTTCTGCTTATATTGGAGTATTTTGAATTAGACTCAATAATTGTCTAGAAAAAAAACCAACTCCACAAATAATTATCTTCCAGATTACTCTATCAGAGTCCTTCCTAGAATTGTGCCTCTGAAACGTCTTTCCCTGAGTAGGCCTCTTGCTCTGATAGGTTTTTTTTTTTCTTCTTTTTTTTTCAATTACACATAATGTTTCAGAATGGGTTTTCTGTCTTAAGAATATGATGACCTTCCAGGTTATTTCCAGCAATTAAATCAGAGTCTGTCTCCCTAACCATCAAAGAGGGGAACGGCTGCAACTCGCATAGGCCTCTTGTCTTCTGAAACCTTTGGCTAAGGCTTCAGCTGTCAAGATGAAGTCATCTTATGCCAACGTTGCAGTTACAGACTATATAGGGTTGGTTGTGTGTGTATGTAAATGCATATACTTAAGGGGTCGGCGGGAGGCAGCTGTGCGGGGCTCTCCAGCCCGCGATGGCTTACGGAGCGCCATCAAGGCTGCCCTGTTTTGGTGAGCACCGTGCTATGGCACGGCATCATTACCAACCCACGTGATGTTCCTGGAGCGGTTTCTTTTCCTCGGATTACTTTCTCCTGGAGTGTTTCCAGTTTAGCAGCAGCACGCAGGCTATCGCAATCCATTAATTTCTCAGAGAAGAGGGAAGAGGTTTTTATATGCAGCATTCTCATTTACTGCTTTGATTTTTACTTTTCTCTTTTTCTTCATTCTTCCACAGATTTAAATTTGTTTGACTGGAAATAGGCAAAGGAATGCATCGTCACGAAGTCTGCCACAGGTTTGACTGGAAAGCTTGTTCCTACGTTCCCCCCATCACTTTGGTGCCTGACCAATATCACAGATTTTAATGTCACAGATAGTGTGAAAGACATTCTGGTTTAGCTCTGCTGTAAGGAAGGAACTAGGGAAACCACGGCTGTATCCCATTTTTGGGTCCTGAATTATTGCCAACTACAATATCTCCCCACTGCATGCACTATCTCCCCAGGATCGCCCTGTGGGAATAAATCATACAGCAAAGAGCAGAAAGGATTTTTGTGCATGGGGGGAGGGCTGCCATAAATGGCTTACTTGATAGTCCAGCTTTTTGCTGAACTGAAAACGTTTCTAGAGACTTGTCTTGCTGTAAATCGTGGGAATCTGCTCCCAAGGTTTAGGCTAGGTACATCCGCATGAAGCTGTATGTGCAGAGAGCTTGGCCTGGGGGTACTGCGCTCTGCGCACATGTTCTTGCTGCACATCTGTTGTGCCGTGTCTCTGTAAAATATGTATTAAATGAAATGAGGGGAATGAATATCATGTGTGCAAAGGAATGGGCAAGTTTTTGATCAGCCCAACATGCAACTCTTTTGTAATCCTTAACATGATTTGTTTGTTTTCCCTTGTTCCTTCAAATGTTCAAAGGCCCTCCATGAGGTTTATTCCTGGTAGTTCTCAAGGAGTTCCAGTTCAGAATAATTTTCAGGGCAGAGCTGCATTTAAACAGCAATAAAATGCACCATTGTTTTCTCCTGTGATCCAAAATCCATCAAGCTACTGCTGATGGTTTGATGAAACATTACAGTAGTGAGGGTGCATGGTTACTGAATATAGTAGTGAGGAAAAGCCAATTCTTCATAGTAATGGCAAATAAAAGCCAAGTGCAGTAAAGGCATACCATTTTTCGTACAGGTACGTAGACATGATAACTAGACTTGTTTGCCTTTAGTAGTTGCTTCGGCTGAGTAATGCTGATACTTGTTTTTCCTTGACTCTCATGCACCAACCAGTGACCGTATATGAAGATAATGGCAATTCTTGCCTCCTGACCGGTTGTGTTGCATAGGAACTTGTGACTTTTTGTTGATGTTCATTTGGAAAAAAGATACCTCCCTTCTTACCACGAAGATGCTGAATATTTTGTTTGCTCTGAATTATTTGGTGCCTCTAAAATGTACATGGTCCTGCTGCCATAGTTTTAAAAACTAAAAATAAAAATGTCTGTCTTGGCTGAGGTTACACACCTGAACAATGTCTAATGAATATGCACTTGGAATAGTCACACTGCTGTGAGTGTTGCATCCACCTTGCATTTTGTCACAGGGTATCCCAGCAAGCTTCTTTATGGGAAGGAAATTTTACACCAGGCAAATTTTAAGTTAGCATTAACAAATATTCACATAAGAAATTTCACAGGTACAAATTTAAGCTTTGAAGTGGAAATGTGACTCTGAGAGTTGGTTAAAGAAGGAAAAATGTGGTCTCGTATGACTGATACAACAAAAGAAGGGGATTGCACCACTGAATTTTCTTAAACGTAACAGACAAAAGGTCTCTAAACACTGGTGTAGGTAGCTGAGTTAGTTCAGTAGTGAATGTATTCTAGGAAATAAAGATATGTTTCTTGAGTCATTTGAAAACTGAAAGGAGGGAGAAAGCTTCAAAAAAGGGATTTGCATGGATGGGTCATCCTACTTTTCTTAGCAAAGGAGTGTGCTCACCACTACAGCACATTGCAGGCTAGATGGTGGCTTTGTGATTGTCATTCTCTAAACTACAAGAATCTGACCTTTTAAAAGGGTCTTTTATATTCTAGTAGAGAAAAAGTAATAGGAAGTGTGTTGTGCAATGCTTTGTCAAAACTTGTTACAAAGCAGACTTTCCTACAGGATTTTCCTCACTGATTATTTTTAACCAATTTGTTTCAGTGCTCTTTTTACCTAGAGCCACTAGAATCACCTCTGACCACCACCTCAGTATAAATTAGAGCTGAAATGATATCCAGCTGTGTTGCTGCCTTTCTTACCAGCAGGTGAAAAATCTGCCTGGGTGGAAAGATGCTCGTACCTCCCAACTTAGAACTGTAAATACCCAATGAAGGCAGGAGGATATGCAATGAGACTGTTTTATTTCTTATGTTGAAGCTAGTGTATAGCCTGGGAAACCCTACAGCTTTGCAGAAATTTCTACAAAGACATTTCAGATAATTTTTTTAGATTTGTCCCCTTTTTTGATGAAATGTTTTGATTAATTTACAGTACCTTTGTTGTAGCTGCAATTATCTAAGTTGGCTCTGCGTAGCCTTATGCTAAGACTGAAACTAAACAGTGCTGCACAGTTGCTTTTTAACTTCGGGAATGTTTCGCAAAAATATACCCTGTTCTGGATATATTTTTCATGTTGTTTATTTTTACTTTCTCATTCACTTGCAGAACATCTGGTATTTCTCTTTGCTGCAGGTAGAAACTAATTATTTAATCTCTCTACCAAAACTTTGACCCCATGGTAAATGATATCGATCATCAAGATCTCTAGTCTGGGCAGTGGTCAAAAAGGTGTTTCTTTCTCTTTTTCACCAGAGTAGACTGTGTGTGTGTGGAAATAGGAGTTTGCCTTTCAAGAGCGTTTCGAGATAGGTTTTTTTTGTTGGTTTTTGGTTTGGGTTGTTTTTAATTAGCAAGTTGTATTTTGATTTAGCTGGTCTGTAAGGCTCAGATTTAACCTGCTTATTTTCTGGGAAGGATTTCCACAGGTAGCCTCCTAGCACTGACAATGTTTTGTTGCCACATTGGCTTGTGAGCAAACACTACTCTCCAGCTCAATCTCCGTATTGCAAACAGCTTCACCGAGAAACTGTGAAGGGCAAGTGAAATTCCACAAAATACCTTCAGCAACATACCAAATCAAAGGTATTGATGTCTTCTTTGCAGACGATGAAAAACCATTACACTGGTGAAATGCAGATGTCAGATCCTCGCATGGAACTTCTTGCTGCTGCAGTCTGCTTCTGTGTGTGCAGTGTGGGTGCCAGCCCCTCCACAGTGAGCAGCTGCACCCGGCCGCCATCAGGGAGGCTGAACTCTGCCTTGTAAATTAAATTCAGCTGCTTGATCTGGTAATCCACAATATGGAACCAAATGTGTGTGTTAGTTTGAAATTTTCTTTGTATATTATGCTTCTAATGCACAAGTTGCTTGCTTTCAGCTTTTTCTCTGAAGGAGGAAGTAGACCTTTTAAATCAAGTGAGATATCCGTATGTCCATGTGCCTCCACGAAGCTGTGATGGTTTACACCAGCTCCAGATGAGGCTGGAGCAGGACAGTGGCGCTGCTGGCTGTCCAGGGGAGCCCGAGCAGGGAGGACCATGCTGGTGCGAGGCTGGATGGCACAGGAAAGGGTGTGTACGGGCTCTGCTCTACTCAGTGACATCTCATTTCCTATCAAATCCAAAATCCAGACACAGACCTTCCAAAGGCATGCTTGCCATGGCAGGCTGTAGATAGCCTTTGAATGTTAGTTTTGTTTTTTTCTTAGCATGCTGCACCTTTAAAATTTTCAGCCCAGGCCCTTGGAGGGGATGCACGTATCGATTTGTTTGGTGAACTCTCCTGGTGGGGAGAAAAGCCATTTTAATGGGCAACCCTCACTCTGCCTCTCCTAAGCTGGGAAAGACAGACTTGGTAGTGAATTATTGAGTTCATTTTTCTGAAGGGACCATGATTATGTGAGATAGTGATGACCGAGTACTAATAAGCTTCTTGTCAGAAAGAACAGTACTGAAAAGGTCGAGTTTTATGGAGAGGTCTGTCTGCATCCACATGTGAAGTCTGACCTGCCATCCTAAAACTGCTGTGAGGTGGGTGAAGAGTCCGGCACAAAGTGGGATCAGGGACCGTCCTACCCCTACTCTGACACCCGTCAGCTCCAGTTGCCACCCGGGCTGGCAGGGCTTTTCCTTCCCCTGCTCTCGGAGGTGGCCCTCCTGCGGTGATGGGTTTTGCAGCGTTAGCTACATGGGCTTTCCCTGAGCGATGAATGTTGAAACATTTAGACACTAGGGATATGACTCAGATGCCTGTGCCAGATACGTGAAAAGAAAATAAGAACAAAAAGTAAACCCTCCAGAAGGAGGGGAAGGCCTGCAGGCATGTTTAATTGAACAAGAATCAGGCATTTTAAAGTCTTTCTGAGAAAAACAAGCCTAAACCTTAAGCTAAAATGCTTTACGGCCATTTTGAAAGCCATTCCCTGCCCTCCAGCTGATATAACAACTGGAACCAGTTTCCACCCCCGTCCCTCTTTTATCTGTTTCCCTCCAGTAAAGTCTGAAGAAAGTATTTCCACACCCTTGCCCTCCTTAAACCGGGAGGCTGCCTGATATCCCCTCGATCCAGGGGAAACAGAATGAGAACTGCAACGGGATGACTTGTTCCGTTACAGACGTGCACAGCTCCTTATCCCCAGGACACAGGGTGCCGAAAGGTGACAGTTCTGTACATGCCTGCGACTGCCTCAAAAACCTGGTCTGAAATATATATATGCTGTGAGAGAGAAGCATGAGGTTTTTAAGCACACATCTTTGAAAATATGAGAGCTTAAGAAGAATTGGGTCACATCTGACTGCTACCATCTGGCCCACTTCACTCCAAGATTACCCAGGAATGTATTTCACATGTGCCTTTGGAACAAGATTGTGAGCTGCCAAAAAGAAAATATTTTACAGCTGAGCATTGCCTTTTGCTCTGAGCAGTTCAAATGCAATAACCCAAGGAGGAGGATTCCACCGGAGGGTATCACGCAGGCCGTTCGGGCTCAGCCCTTGTTTTGTCTGCGCAGATGGGAACTGCGAAGTGTAAGACGGGACTCCTCGTTGATTGCTGGATTGGGTTTAAAGGTCCTTGGTTGGGACAGCAGCTTCTCAACAGGGAGTGATCTTTTAAACCGGAGTTCCTGGGTGGCTGACCTTGTGTTAAACTGGAGTCCCAGCTTAAACAGGGCAGCTGACTTTGTGCAAACGGCGCCTCAGGAGCGCCAATGGGGAGAGCTGCGGCTGGGTGGAGACACCTCAGATGGAGGCTGGAGACATCAGAGTCCTGGTCGCAACTCAATGGGGAGGCTTTCACCAAAGGGATTCACCCTTGTGTCTCATTTTCCCTGTGTGTGGAATGAAGGCATCTCACTTCTGTGAAACTGAGGTGTGCTGCCCTGCCAGAAATAAATATATATATTTATATAAAGATAAATATTATTTAATAATATGTTTTAAAACATATAAAAATAGGTGTTGTGGTGATGATGATATTTACTTGCAATGATGCACAAATTTCTCCACGGCAAACTGGCAGGTGGGCCAGGAACTTACATGATGAAAGAGCATGTTGCGCCTGTTGTACTTGGGCTGAAGTAGGTTCATTCCATGCGGCATGAGAAACCCTTCTGAGTAAAATGGGAAATGTGAGGGACAGCAGCAGTTCCCTTTGCCTCCATCTGGGCATCCTGTAAGAGGAAAGGGAGCTTTTTGTGAATTAGTCTAATGTTAGAGTTAATCCTCTCCTCTGCCTCCAGCAAGAAGGTTTGCAAGACCAGAGAGCTGAGCCAGCTGTGGAGGTTTCGTTTCTTGCAGCGTGCTGGAGATGGTGGGATGTAGAGGTTAATGAAAGTTATAGGCTCTCTGGGAGACACTGGGATAATCCTGAGAAGGGGGTGGGAGTGCATCCTTCCCCCCTTTTTTTTGTTTAATAATTGGAATCAGCCACAGTTCAAGTTCAATTTTGTCTTAATTATTTTTTTAGATTTTGAGTGAGGGGAGTTCTGCTTTTTAAGACTGGAAAAACTTTCATTTACCTATAGGATATGAGCTCTGTCATACAGTGTGCGGTATGAAACTGTATGCAAGTATGCAACACTCTTGCTAGCTGGAGCCACCCATCCCAAGCTTTGGGGGGGTGGGAAGGTGTGTAGTGGGACCAGCTTGATGCCTCAAAAGGGTGATCATGAGCAAGTCTTCCCAAGGCCACTAGCCTACAGAGGCATCTCCACACCCTGCCTACTAATGTGCTGCTGGACTTGCACCAAATTCTTCCACCATGGTAACAATGGCTACAAATAGGTATACTCTCAGCAGGGTGGCACCTCTCTTGTCTTTCAAGATAAGACTTTTGGGTCAGAGCAGATGACTTTTGGTTGCAACGTGAGGAAAGTAGTTCAGGTTGCTTTTGTTCATACAGTAGTTGCACAGCAGACAAAGGGTTCAAATTGCTACACCTTTGTGTTTCATACCTCTCAAACTCGACAGGTTTTAACCAAAAAAGAAAAGAAAAAAAAGAAAAAGCAACTCATGAATCATGCTAATTTCTCCCACTGCAAGGGTGTACTTGCTGTATTTGGAAACATTTACTAAGCAGCTGTGAAATCTTGTTTGTTCTCTAAAACGGAAGAATTTGATAACTTTTATGCTGCAGTCCGTACTTGTAAATTATATCAGGCTCCAAATACCAACAGTGAAAGTGGTATTTCGTAGCTTTGCTGCAGTCTGAAAGCACTGAAGAGGATGAGACAAGAGTCGGAATAATAATTCAGAATAATTCATTGAATTATTTCTTGATCCACTCTGCCCATTTCTACTAGCCTAAATATAGTCAGTGTTTTTCGTAATAAATGTCAATTAATCTCAGCTTTCTCTCAAACACACCCAAGGAAGAAGGCAGCACTGAGCAGCAAATAGACTTTACTTCAGACTGTGTTTTCCTGGGAATATCTGTGCTCCACCCCAACAGTCTGTGTGAGCCAGTTGTTCATAACCACGTGTAGCACTCACCAGGAGAAGGGACTGAAGTTTCTGTAGTCTGGGTATCATTTTCTGGGAAATCTTGCTTTACAAAACACCTGTTGTTGGGTGTGTTGAAGGTTTAATAAATTTTAGAAAAAAGATTGACACTTCTCAATTTTTCCTTTGTTGGTCTCAGAGAAGAACGTCTACAGCATGGGAACATCATCCTAGCCAGGGAAATGTTTTCCCTAGCTTAGTGCTAGGAAATGCTTAATCTCTGTTTGAGCTCTCAGAGAACTTCTTTCTGCCCCCACCCTCTCTCAGCCTAAAATCTCCCTTGGAACATCAGTAAAAGCATTTAGGGAGTGAAAACTTCTGTGTGCCTCATCTCTGTTCACATCTAAGGCCATTTTCAGAGCCCACCTCATATCTCTTCAGGGAGCTGTGGGGCACATAAAGATTTCAGCTGATGTTTGCTGGGGTCAATAGGTGCCTTTCATCTGAAATACAGAAGATGTTCCTGGCCCTGTGTGGCGTGTTCACTTCAGCAGGGGATTTAGATTTTCTTTTGGTGGGAAAAAAATTAAATCCTGTAAAGCAAAGTTTGAAATACACATGACACTTTTTTTCCCCCCCCTGCTCCCCNATCTAGAGCACGTGTAACAGTCTAAATGCACTCACCTAGAAGTGCAGGGCTTCGTTAACAGCAGAGCCTTGTCAACTTTACAAAGAATGTGATTAGTTCAGGCTCTTTTACAATCTTCCCCTCTGTTATTTCATATGCTTTCCTTGCACCCTCTCCGAGAGGGTGTGTTATACTGCCAGTACAACTGAAGAATGAATTTTTGGTCAATTTCTTACAGATAAGAGCACGCCTTTTGAATTCAAACCTGCTTAGCACTAGGTGGCACTCTGCTATAATCTAAATTAGTTTGCCTTAGTTTGGAAGTTTGGTAAACATTTTAGTAATGGGAACAACAAGAAGAGATTAGATTCATCAGTAAGTTACCAAGATAGGCACCCATGTTGTGATATGAGGGGAATTTTAACTAGATCGTAAAGCTTTCTGAGCCTCTCTAATGTCCACTGGATGAGAGAGCAGGGAGGAAATTAGATCCACGTACTTATTCTAGTAGTGCCATTCGTTGTACTTACTGCTGAGAAATCAGTATGGTGTTTTGTGGGGTAAATAATGTGGTGGCCTTTGGGGAAGTGTTACAACCTGAAATAATTCAAGGCCACGTCAGTAGAGAATAGGATGGGGATTGTGGGACACCTACTAAAAGAGTAGCCGTTCTGCCCCATTTGTTCTTAGTACATTTTGCATCATGGAGGCTAGGAGAGGGGAAGCTGCGCCATTTACAATTTTCATGATTTTGCATTGCCATGTTTTTTTTATTTTAATGAACTGAATGTATGGTGTGTGTGAAGATTTGAGAGAGAGATGGATTTCCGGAACAAATACTGCCTGGGTGGGTGCAAGACCAACAATCGGTCCGAGGGGAAGATGTGGGCATGTTTGCAGAGCGTATCATTAGAGGAGGAAATGAAACCGATGGATGTAGGGCTTGAGTGCTGGAACTCAGTTTCTAGTGACAAATAATAATCGGGAAACTCTGGAGTGAGGCATTGTGATCCATCCAAGCTCTAATTCCAGGTGTTGTCTGGGAATGCTGCTCAAGTTCTCCTCTAACGACATCAGTAGCGTGACAAATGGAAGAGGAGTGTCTCATGCACCACAAACCTGAGAATGAGCTCTGAAATTCTGTCTTGTGGGGCTAACTACGGACAATAAGAATTTCCTGGAATATGACTGAGTGAAAATCCTCTACAACCAAATATTTTGGGGATGGAATCAGGTGCCCTCATTTCAATTAACAAAAATTGTGTCTATGTTAAAAAGTTATGTGGCTCAGCAGGAGCAAACCTGTGGATCTAAACACTTGGAGCTGAACTCATAGCATCCATGCTTTACAGATTTTAAGTGCATATACTTTGGGCTAGCCCTAGCCTGGCCCCACTGAGTGCCCCCTAGCAGCTGGAGGATGTTAGGTCTCCTCTTGAGGGTCATCTTCTAGGCAGGTTTCACATGAAAGGAACCTGGTTTGCAACCTGTGAGACTGCTTGGGGATGTGAACTGAACCACACTCAGGTGATGACAATCAGGAGATTTGCTTTAGACGTTCTCTCCTGATCCAATTAAAAAAACCCTGTGCCCCAGGGCAGCCAACATCTAGAAATGGAGCCCTCCTGCCTCCCTTGGAGGTGATCAAAGCACCAGAAGGTGTTACTGTTCTCGGTAGCTCCTACCCCATCCCTCCTCATGCATCTGAGTTGCATGTCAGAGACCGTCAGCCAATATCAGTGATCAGCCCTGAGTAGAGTAGCACAAATGCCATGTATGCTCTCTGCATACGTTCAAACACTTTTTATTCATGGATGGGACAGAATTTGTATATGTGCTGCTCATCAGGAAGAAATAGATAGTGTTAGAAAAACTCAGCTCATGAATGCTGTTAAGAAAAATATGTGACTTGGAAAATGACTGTCAACCGTTGATCTTACATCAATGTTATTTCTGGGCGGCTTCAGAGGAAGGGTGACCTATTGCTCAGGACAGAAACCCAGCCCTGGGATTACTGCTTTGATGTTTGAAGTCTGATGATACGGACTTCCTATGTGACCATGAACACCGAAGGCTAGATTCAGTGAAAGGCTCAGCTGCTTTAGCCTAACTCATCCCCTAACTCACAGAGTTTAGGCTCTGCAGGCAATACGTGATCTGGGTTAGGATGTGAGATGAGCAAACAAAGCACCTCTGCTGCTGACCAGAGAAGAGAGAGTTATTGGTTAAGCTGAGGAATGTGGGGAAATTTCTTGTGTTTGACAGAACTTAAAAGCGTGTCTGAGGCTGCTGGAAGTACATGTCCCCTTGGGAGCCAGAGACTGGTGTCCTCCCAGCGGGGAGGCAGCCGAAGGCATTTTCTGAGAAAGCTGAGCAGAACTCACTGTTCATCCTTGAAAATGGGGCTGGCAGAGGAGAAGGGCGGCACCGGTTTTTATGAACTAATTTAGGTATTAGATATCCTAGCCAGATAGCTTGGGGACCCTGGGCTCAGTTTCTTCCTTGGCACATGGAGGTACGTGTCCAGATTTACTGTTCATCGGGAAAGACCTCCAGGGCACCCGCAGCACCTGGCTGGAGAAGCTGCAGAACTTCCACCTGCCTCCTGAAGCAATGCCAACGAGCGGAAGGATAGAGGGAAAGGGGAGAGAGCCTGGACCAGCCCAGTGCTTAGGGCATTCACTCAGGAGGGAGGACTGGGCTTCAGGCACCTCTAAATGCCAGATTTTGCCAGAACAGAGCAAACGTGTTTCATATAAAGTGGGTGTGTGTCTGTATGTTTGTTGCTGATGAACATTGACTTTTTAATGCTAGTCTGTGACCTTTGTGGTTTGGGTCCTGTCCCTAACATTAAAGGCTCCCTCCTGAAATACCTTTTCTTGTGCTCTGTGTGGACCAGTTCTTATGGCCCCAAGTGACTGGTGCCATTTGTCTGGGCGTATCATTTGTTAAGTGGTTTTCTTCTAACAGTCAGTTTACTGGGTTGTTTTCTTTTCCCCTGAATTTTAGCCCAGGGCTTGTTTCGTGCTGTAAGACAGCTCTAATATTTTGGATTGCGTCTATTATTTGCTTCCCTTCAAATACTTGCAAATAATTAACTTAAATTTCTATTCCATAGCAGATCTTTGGTTGTTCTTTTTTTTAACGGCAAAAAGGGGCATATTTTGTATATCTCTTCTGTTCTAAGGGGAACGAAAGCTCAAAACTTCTGTGTTTCTATCTGGAGGCATGCATGCAAAGAAAGATAGAGCCAAATGAGAGTAAATGGCTATCTGTACACACTTGTGTAAAGGCTATTTTTTTCTCTAATCTTTCTGTGAACTATTGCTTTCCTCCCTGTAAAGATTACATTGCAAAAATTTCCATATGAATTCAAATCCTTCTGAGGTGGTTCATGGTGAAATGCGCCGGATTTAACCGTTCTTTGTACTGGAATACAACTGCAGTTGGTGGTTTCAAATCAGTCCAATATGTGGTGGAGTACTGGTAAAACACACTGAGGCAGCCTGTCTTCCAGTGTATATTTCTGCTGGCAGAGACCCTAGATCTCCTTGGCCAAGCATTCAGCGCTGGGATATAATCTAGATTCCCAGCAAATTCTCAGTTAAGTGCAAGATGTTTCTCGAGCACGGAGCCAGAGATCAAACTGAAAGAAGGCTCACTCTCAGAAATATCTTGAAAACTGTTTGAATAACCTAGTGTATACAAACATTTTAGGTCAACTATCATATTCTCTCAAGACTTGTAGGCGTTTCTGTATGGGTGCCAGCAGCACTGCATCTCTAAAGAATGGAACCAATGCTGATTTCGTACTTCCACTACTGTGTCAGTGAATCCACCCACGGCTTGATAATGTCAGTGCAATGTGATGGAAAGTTTTAATTATCGTTTGGCTCTTGTGTTGTTTTAGTGATCTTTTTTTTGCGTCAGCGTTGCGAGAAAAAGGAGAGGGTAGTATCCAGGGATATGAATCAGAAAGTAAATCATCCAACTGTTTGAAGACAAACTCACCTGGTCTCAGTTTGCAAAGCAGTGCTGGGAGCCAGCCTTTGATTTTTTTTCACCTTTAAAAGCCTGGCCTTAAATTAGTGGATAAACAACCCTCAGCAATCTCTTCTGTTGCATTCCTGAAGGTCTATAGCATCACATCTGTGAATAGCGCACACCCACTCACATGCCTTCCTAGAGCCACAGACACATTTGGATACTCTGTTGATGGGAGTAAACATGGCTTAGGATGTATTACGCTGAGAGATGAGCCCAGATCAACAGACTGTACCGCTAACCAGCTACCAGCTTGGTTAAATTTGTGGTGCAGACAGAGCTTAAGCTGGTGTCTCACTTCATCACAGTAACCACTGTGCAGTCTGCTGACCAGCTATATTTAAGTATTTTGGCAGAATCCTGTTTAAAATTGGAAGGAATGCTTTTAATAGTCTGTGCATTTCTCTTGGAGGCCTGCATTGAGGATATAGTTGCATCCCACACATACATAAGTCTGATTGGAAAGCACGATATGGCATGGATGTGCGTTGTGGCTACGGGATGTCAGCAAGACAGATTTAAAGTACCGTTGGCTGAATGACAGAAGAAAGATTCAGAGGTGTTAAGGTTAGAGGCCAGATTCAGATCTTTCATATATGAAAGCAGCAGCAACTTTGGTGAAGTCAGTGGTGTTACTGTGCTGTAACGCACGCGAAAAGATTCTGCATACTTAATTATTTGAACCAAAGCACATCCATGCTTTTATGTCTCCTTGAGATTTTGTACGTGGAGCTGTGAACCTCCTAAGAAGCCACTACACTTGCCAGCTGCTGTTAGTTTTCACACAGGAGAATTTAGCTCATCCAGAATTCATGCAGCAGTTGAGAAAATGAGAAATCCGTTGCTATTCTGCAGTCTGTGGTATCTGAAAAGGGATGAGGTTTCCATACGCCTCCAGTCAGGTTTTGGGGGTTGTTGAAAAGAAACCTGGTCACCTTCTGAGTTTTGTGCAATTAGAGAGAGGTCTGTGGTTTGCACGTACAATGTACAGGTCTCACTTCGCATAAAATGTTTGCAAATACTGTAACGGGGCTGTGTCAGCATATGGATTGGATGAAAGAGTTGTCAACCACAAGAATTCACAGCTTAAGCATTAGGCCCTTCTCCCCCGCCTCCCCTCCCCAATTAAATTACAATAAGGAGAATTTTTCATGTTAAATATTTTGACTTCTTTTTTTTTTTTTTTCTGGCTCACAAAATGAAACGACACTCTTGGATTACACTATAAAGCTTTCCTTTACATCTACCAGGTCTAGAAACTTATTTTAAAAACCAAGTGAAAATGTAACCAAGAGGTGAAAGCAAGGATCTTTCCAAAAGTTGCTGATTCCTCAAAGAGGCTTGAGGGAAAGCACCAACAAAGGGAATGGCACTATCCAGAGCCTATTGATAGGACCCCAAGAAGAGAGAACAGGGAAATAAAGGATTTCCTTAACTTTTTTTTTATTATTATTATTGTATAGAAGCTAAAGCATGAACAAAATGAGCAGTGTCAATTATGCCCTGAGCAGGAATAACGATTTCCTGGAAAACAGCTATAAGAAAAAACACCTGGAAAAGGGAACATGTAAGCTGTCATCCCACCCATCAGAATTATGCTGAGCAGAGGAAGACGTATTCTACCTGGCGTGTAAGTGGGTGCGTCACTTCGTGATACCCTCCTTTTCTTTGAAGGATCAGAGAATGTTCTACAGAGTGAGTCTACTCGAATTAGGTGATGTGGATCCAAGCTTACTCTTCAAATGGCAACTTTGATAGCAACTTAATGTTTTGGGGTATTTAAATATTTTTCTAACACTTCCATGTACAATTATGGTATCAGACGTTGGTCTGTGCTGTGGATGTGGCTTCTCTTTTTTATATACAATTTCTCTGTTAGTTGCAGTGACAAATTTGAATTGTGGTCATCTCAACAAACGTGTTTTCAAAGATTGCTGACAAGCCTTTGAGTAATCTGTATTGGATAGACACTGACTGCATGTTGGCAAAACAGCTTCTAAGTACAAAGAGACATGTGAATCTGCAGATAGGTGATCTCATCCTTAGAAGCCTTGGAAGTGAATTCTGCAGCACACCCATGCCTTTGACAGCATCTTTATGAGGACACACGGTAGAAAGTATTTCCTGAGATTAAGTTTGTACACCTACTGGGACCGACAGACCCACCTCTTCTAAAAGCCATCGCGGGACTCACTGTGGCAAAGACAAATATTGAGAGGTATAAAAGAGGTATATTTGAGAGAGGTATATTTGTAGATGAGATGTTGCAGATGGAAAAACAGCCAAGAGAAGGTGAATGAGGAATATACAATGTCTATGAATAGACAACGCAAGGCAGAACAGATCTTTTCAGGTCTCACTTGATTCCTTTTCAGATTGGTTTGGATGAGCTAATTATTCCTCTAAGGTTATGCTGACATGAACAAAAAAATGCTCTGCAGTAGGAGATGATCTGTAAGGTAAAACGGTTAGTGCTGGGGAGCCTGATGTCTGCAGTGTATGCCTTGGGGGAATTTATTTTTGAATAGCTCTAGTCTGATCCTGTGGACTTGCTGCCCATTAGCGCAGCACATGCACTCCTGGGGCGCATCGTCCTGTTGAATTTAATGCATAAGGAATTAATTATGTTCTCTGAGGTATTTTTGGGATACAAACCAAAGTGCAGCGAGTGGGATCAACCGGGAGATTTGCTTCAAAATTGTGCTCCTGGCCCAAACGAACACAGGGACACTCCAGGCCACACAATTTATCCTCTCTCCCCATTTTGGGAGAACTGTACCTGGGAATCTTAACCCTCCTCGTGTCTGTGCATCCATCAGTCTGTCCTGCTGGAGGCTTTGGGAAGCATGGCCAAGCACCCCTGCTGCCGGCAGCTTGACTGTACAGAAACAGGGGATTTAACCAACAGGGATTCCATTCCAAGGAATCCAAACCAGGATCTTCTGGATCTTGGCTGCACAGTTTTAAGTACCAAATCAACACGAAAGAAGTCAGAAAGGAAGATTGGCACAAATCCGCCTGGTGTTTGCTATTTACTATACAAGCGTTTCTCTCGAAGCCAGGAAACTGGAGAGAGAGGGCTCACCTGCTGGCAAAATGTCTTTCCCTATATTTTAACACTGCATGCTCACAGGCTGGATCTTAAAATCTGCTCTTCGCATATCAGTAAAAAATGTGCGCGTTCACTTCGTTACGGCACAGTTCCTTGTATCAATAAGTCCTAAAGCTTCCTTCCCTATTGTCTGACTTTCCATTTTTAGCTTACATTTTTATATTCCTATGGGAGGTTCCCCACTTTCATTTCCATGCAGTCTTGAAGCTGGGAATCCCATTACTGTTGTTCATATGACCTCCGGAATGTGAGTAGATGTTTCATAGCAGTATATCTTCTTGGCTGCTCTCCAGCGCCTGTAATTAACTCCACATATATTCCCCTATCTATTGTGCTGGCTTAAGATCTGACCTAATAGAAGCAGTGGAAGCCAGAATAAAAAGTAAAGCAAATCAAATTGGTATAAAAGGGTGCCTATCTAAAGAAAAAGTGCTTTGCTTGCTGGTAAGTCTTTACGTGTTCACTGTGCACGCTCTCTCCTTTTACCAAGATTGCACTTCTAGGAAAGCACTGCAAGTATAAAGCAGCCCTCCTAAATGATCACTCCTACTTGCAGTGTGCAAGAGCATGCAAAATGGTTGGGCATCCTTAATTTTTTAAAGCATGATGGTGAGCACATATCACTTGTGAGTGAGTTGAATGAACCTTTACTTAGATAACAAACTTTTCATTTAATAAGTCATTTAAATATCTTGTCATCCTGACTAGCTAGTGCATTTTCAAAAGTAGCTGCTTTTCAAGTAATACCCTTATGTCCTTTTTCCTTTTACTTACTACGGTATTTGCTTCTGGAAAATACTCATTCACTCAGTATTTAATTCTCTCACAATTTACGTCAAGTTCTCGACAGGACTGAAATAATTCTAGACCTGGTGGAAAAAAAGGTAGGATTTGTAAAAGATTACAGGTACAACACATCCTTTGCTGGGATACCAGTTAATTCTCGACCAATGCTTAGATCAGACCAGATTCAGATCTTAGCTATGCTGCTGTAAATCCAGAGCGATAACACTGAAACCAGTGCACCACGAGAGCTGAAAGTAGATCTTGGCCTTTATTTTGTTAAGCACCTCATTAGAATTTCCTATCTTTGATCCATTTGGTTTTCTGTGCATTCAGTTTATCTTCCGTATCCAATTATGTATATTTGACCTTGATTAGCATAACTATTCAGAAACAAAGGCTTTCTTATGGTTTCTAGGCTTAAGCTATCGAGATGCATTAGACGCCACTTGTAGAGAAATGTTAGCGGCTCAGCCAGCCTTTGTATCATATTCCTGTTGATGGCTTTTATGTATGTCATTCACCTGGAACAGATGTTTTCCCTCCTACTTTCACCATTCACCAAAAATATCTGAAAGAAAAATTAAAATACAATTAATATGCATGTCTATCCCATTAATTTAAATAAATTAGCATTAAAATTGATTCTGGATTTATTTAGACACTTTCTGCAGTAGCCAAAAATAATCTTGATGCAGGACTGAATTTTGTCAGATGCCTGAGTAAACAGCAGAGACATTTTTTTCAAAACAGGAATCTTTATTACAAGATGGTAATTCAGTCCTAGAACTGGCCTCTACTTTCACTGACTTGAAATAGAGAGGATGACGGTCAGTTGAATCTACTGAGGTTTTGGGAGACGACAATGCAGATCAACTGGATATAATTACGCTTGACAGCATGGACTATAAAATTCTGCACTGAGCACTAGTTAGCAAAGCATCTCCTACACTAGAGGTATTTCTAATACACTGGAAATAGGTATTACAGGGTGTTGGAGGCTCAGGTAAGGAGAATTGTCCATCCATGATCAGAGGATTTGACATGTCAAATTTGCCAGCTCCTCTAGAGACCATGGGCTAACTGTGATGACAATGTGGTGGCATGTTTAGAGAGAATTTCCTTTGAAATAAGTCTGATGCCAGCTCCAATTGTTCTCCAACCCAAGCTACACAAATTATGTTTTTTAAGACTGGCCATGATCCCATAGCTAAATAGCTAGCTGTTTTGGACTTTCCTGACTATAATCTTAATTGAGATAGGAGATAACTTTTCTCTGGCTTTTAGGATTGACAGAGTTGGAAATGTCATGTCAGTGTAGAAACCAAGTAAAATACAGATACAAGAGATTTTATCAAGGACATTTCAAACTCAGTCACAAGATGATAATGGAGTGTGAACACTAAAATATTGCCTACTCATAGTGTGAAAAAATCAGGAAAAACTGAAGGGGTTGGGATTAGAATTGGCTCAACTTTCTTGCATGGTGTTTTCCTCCTCTCCAGATTGTTTTCTATGACTCAAGATCTGCCTTCCAAATCATGGCACTGCAGTCTTAGGAGTGGGCTGGTGAGGCAAGGGTTGTGGTGGTGCACCTTTGGCTCCTGGAGATATCATCATCCCGGAGAAGCGACCACTCCTGGCCATGCAGCAAGTCAGTCGGGAGTTTTGTCACCAAGGAAGGAGTGACTCCAAGCTCTCTGCTAGGACAGCTCTCTCCCTCTTCCTCTTTCTTTTGTATTTAATTTTGTGCACAAACCCACTAAACCATCAAGCACAAGCTCATGGAAGTTTCCTTATTGTATGTTCTAATGAATCCTATAAAAATAGCAAACAATAACAAGCCATTTTAAAAAAAGGTACAAAATGAATCACGATCATTTTCCCTTTCCTCCCCCAGAATATCAGCTGTTAATCTTGTTCTCCCACAGGCTAATGATATAAGATCCTTCAAACAACAGGTGAAAGCTAGAGTTGAACCAGAATACTAAAGAAAATTTACTCTGAGATAGTCAGAAAGATTTACTAAGTAAGCTTGAGTCAGCCGTATTTTTTTTTTCTTTTAATCTAAAGCCTGAGCTTTCTGAAAACTTATAACTTGGAATTTGTGCCTCACTGCAGGAAAAACAACGTAAACATACCAAATACTTGTCATTTTGTTTTAATGAAATGATGCAGTGAAAGATCCATTTTGCTGGCTTAATGAAGGTTTTGTCAGCATACCAGTGAAAATGATGAATTATATTGTGGTTTGTGCACACCTTTTGTGTGCAATTTAATATACTCATATATGCAGCAAACTCTTGGTAGGCTTTTAGGAATCTGCAAAAACAAATACATAAATGAGCATGAGTCATGATGTGCTTCCTGGTCTGTCTTTCCTGAATGATTTAGTGCTAAACTTTTGATGTGATTTGGCAGTTTATTGCTTTCATCTATAAGACCTTCTGAGCTGATTAGGTATGAGGGCAAGTGTGGGATGACCACTTGGGATGTCAGTGCTGCTGCTTCCACCACCAAGGGAGATGCTCTGGTCAGGGTGTGATATGGCAGTGTGTCCTCATTCGGGCAAGGAATCAACATTAATGTCGTAGATTATGAATTTATGGCAGTGATCTTGCAAAAATGGAGACTGATCGTACGATGCAGGTAGCCAAGACAGCCGTCAAAATTACCTCTTTTCATTCAGGCAGAATCTTTCCCTTCTGAGGCTAAAACATTGCTTGGGAAAGGCAGCCCTTTTTCATCATTAAAGAAGTGTGGATGAGATGCTTGTAAATGCAAAAAGAAGTGCAAAAAGAAAAAAAATGAATATTTTTGCCCTTTATGAAAACATTTAAAAATTAATATTTGAATAGCTCTGCAACTACAAGTTGAGAACTGACATTTGGCAGGGATTATAGCTTTCACTGTGAAGGACTTTGGAGAGTTTCAGTGGAAATTGGGTCTGATTTGGCCAACTTTCTGAGCCTTTGAAAAGTATAAAATGGATGATGCCCAATATGTTTTTTCCACTAAGCTCGTATGGATGTATTCATCGCGCATTCCAGTGTGGATAACTAGAGGTATTATGAAATAGGAAATGAAAGTCTACAGGAACCCATGGCTCTCGGTTTCTGGTAAATGACCCGTGCCATGAGCCACGCAGGACAGACCTCTGCGGTGAGGCACCTGGGAGCTGTGCTGTTGGCGGACGGACCTTCTCGGGCTCTGGAGATGTGTGGGATCGCAGGGAAAGGAAGGTTTTGTCATGGAGCTTCAAGAGGGACAGTGCAATGTTGCTTAGAGGCTCTTCTCCCTGCAGCAAATGTCGGGCATGCAGCTGTTTGTTAGGAAATGCCAGATTGGATGCTGTGACCTTAACTTGGAGCTTTTAATGCATGCGCTGCATTCAACTGTTTGACTATAGCTGTTTATGAAAAAGCAAAATGCGGTGGCATGTGATCCTTACAGCCACCCTCGGTTTTTCTGCGCGGTGCCTTGTGTACCAATGCAAATGGGTGAGTGCACCTCCTGGGCAAGAGCCAGCGATGCTGGCAAAAGCCAGCAATGCAATGGTGAGGAGGGGCATGGGAAAAGAGTGCCGGTGTTTATAGGCCACTGGTGTTTAGACACCACCTGCATTTCCAGTTCATTTAGTTTCTTTAGTCCCGTCCTTGCCTGAGTTATGCCCTGATCTTAAAATCCACCCCCAACTAGGAACTTTGAAACACTGTTTTGGTAACCTGCTCCTGTGTTTCTCCACCTTAATTCGTAATAATTGTTTCCTGATATCTAAGCTACATCTCTCTGGCAAGTTTTTTGTTTTTACGGAGAACAAAGTATTTATGTCCTTTTTCATATGTCTTCTAAATATTGAAACTGTCATTGTGGCCTCTTTGCATTGCCTTTTCTCGGCTGGACACACTGCTTGCCTTTTTTTCTTACGTTTTACACACAATTCTTCCTTGCTGTCTTTGCAGTCAGCTCAGATGGCCTGTTCAGTGGGAAAAATATGGCCATAGAAGTTTGGTAAGTAGTAGCCAAGTGGGTAGTGTTCTCACACCCAGCAGGCAAGCTGGAATGAATCCACAGATCTCTTTTTTTCCTATTTTTTTCTTCATTTCTCAGAAAATCCTACTGATCAGAGTAAGGTAGGTGGAAAACACATCTTCTGTGTCTCCTTTTCAAGCACAGCAGTGGCTGGTGAAGAACTCAAGATTTCAAGTGTAAGTGTGAACCTGGATCTGCAACCCAGTGGCTTTCGCTTAGAAGGAGGAAACGGTGGATTCCTGGCCACGTACGCTGCGTCTGTGCCTTTTTATGTAAAACACAGATAAGTTTCAGGAGCAGAAATTAAAGCTGGACACACCCCCCATATGTAACCTCATCAGCTGGCTAGTGGGTGGACACTTTTCTGCAAGCAGGGACTTAGTCTTGGAAATCTTACTGCTGAAATAATCTCCTCATACACCCAGCTGACACATGTCCTGGGGCTGCCAGTGAGGAACTGGAGAGTAAGGAAACCGGAGAGGGAAATTCCTTACCAGTTTCTCTCTAGTGTGACATTTCTTGAGTGGTTGCAAGGTCAAAAGCTAGCAGGAAGCAGGAGAACTCACAGGGGAGGAGACTGGGTAGGAGAACCCATGCTAAAGGTATGCTTCGCAATGGGTTGTGGTCTTTACCTCCAACACCATTAATATCCCCTGGGAGTCAACATGATCTTTCAATAAGTGCCTCTCCCCTCTTTATGAGGAGACAGAACTTCACAAAATAGAATCTATTTTTATTTAAAATCATTCAGTCAAGCATGAATATGGAAGTATTTCTTCATATTTTCAAGTGTAGCCTAAGAGAACGTTCTCTAAAACACTTGGCAGACTTTCCACGTTTCTTTCCAGGAGAAAATTCTATTGTTCTCCATTAACCATCCCCAATGATTTCAGTTGCTCTCACATAACAGTATAGAGCTTTTCACATGTCAGGGGATAATTTATTTCTTGAATTAATGAATGTAATTTCATTGAGTTTAATATTTTAGCCAGGATTTATTATAGCGCAGTCTCTAATTTACGTTCAGCTCAGGTGAATAGTGCCTTACATTTGTCATCATAATGATGATTGATTGGAGGTCTCATTACAAAGCAGTGGTGTGATCGCTCCCATTTTGAGAAGGAACGACTACAAAAAACACTGCTCTATGTGACACTTTCTTGTCATTTTTCTGCAGTCTCAGCTGAGGCCAACTGGATTGGAAGGAAACTTTTTCTTTATTTCTGAGGTCTTCTTCAGGCCCAGTTTGAGGGAAGTGCCTCAAATCTGGGACACTACCCGCTCCCCGCCCAAACCTAACATTTCTGGTGTCTGCTATGTACCTACAGTCTCTGGCTTTTAAGCTTTCATTTTTCTTGAGCCAAAAACTCACTCCTAGGTAGAAATCTACCCTCAGCAAATTTTTATTTTTGTGAATTTGACTTAGTCATTGCTCACCTCTGCCATAACAATGATGAAGGAAATAAAAATAATCTTGTCTGTATCACTGTCTTTATATTGGTAACATGACAGCAATTAACTGTATCTAACTAACTTTTCAAAAGAAGTGCTGAGTACTGAGAATATTCCCGTTATATTCTCTGTCTTTCTTTAGAGGTATGGATTTTGGGTTTTTAAGTATTTGTTCGGTATTATTTGTGCCAGCTGTAGGAGTTAAAGTAACTACAAGCGGGATACTTGGTATTTGCAGAATGGAAAAACGACGACTTACTGACTAAAGCTGCTTTGTTGATTGCTTGTGTAAATAGAGTAAAAGGACTGTTCGGCTCTGCAGAGACAGTGAGTAGACACCAGGGACACAGATGAGGAATGAAAATTGTCCCACTGAAGAACAAAATTATGTTGAACTCAAGTCTTTGCTGTGCGCACCACTCTGGACGTGCACACCAAAGACTGATCGAACTTTGTAACTGTTCAGAGCATAAAAGTTAAAACCCCATACCTTTTCTGGATCGAGCCTGAAACAGTACCAAATCAGGCATGGCTTCTACTGAGATCTGAAGACTTCTGCTGACCTAGTCTAAGAGCATAGGGTGCCTTTAGGCCAAACTGGATCTGAAAATCAAGATCTTGAGGTCCTTGGGTTCGTTGCTCTCTTGCAATTTATCTTGGATTAAAGCACTGTTATATAATCAAGGATTAAAAGCATTAAACCATCCTAAAGAAACATAAGTATGTAATTTTGTCCGAGTTACCAGATCATAGATCTGAAAGCATTTTTTGATAGTTTAATTAGAACATATTCCTTGTTTGGTTTGGACTGACTAGCCAAGAAATTTAAAAATAAACTATTAAAATCTGAGGGCTTCTCCCCCTCCTTTGCATATTTGGCATTTGAGAATATGTCACAGGCTGACCGTCTTCCGGATCTACTTAAACTTCAATCAGGTTTATGTGTAGGCAGCTCACTAAACTGCAGTGACATGTATGCCTTACTTGATCATGTGAGAATTATAGCTAGGGCTTAGTCCAGTCAGATATAATCCCAGTGACCAAATTTAAAATACAAACTTAGGTGAGTGCTTGTACTGTATTGGTAAGCTGTGGGTATTTTGAATCATTCTAAACTCTCCTAGAGTTCAAAAATAATAATTTCAAATATTTACATTTATTTTACATTTAAAATTAAACTTTACATTAAAATTCTATTTAACAATTATTACTATTGGTATTAAAAATTAAAAAATAATATTCCATAAATTCATAAAACAGACCTGATTTTTTTTTTAAATAGCCTACAGAATGTGCTGTAAATGTTAGACTGAAATACCGAATTCATTTGGCGGGAGAGATTTTGTAGCATGCACTAAGAATGACTAGGTTAACTAAGCTACAAATTTATCAGAAGGTGCTTTATATGAGCTGAAATAGCTAATGGTGGTTTGTGAGAGACGCACACAGGATACACTCAGCTCAAAAAGATCTTCTCTCTCTTTTCATGTAGGAATGAAATCATCCCAGATCATAAAACACAAGCTGCTAGACAAAGTGAGTGCTGTAAGGAGGTGCATGGCACTGACGGGGAACACAAATCTCTGGTGGCATTCAGGGAAATGTGGGGAAGGGCATTCAGATATTAAATCCAAGGTCAAATGCTGCCCTTAGCCTCCCGCAGTTATATGCTGGAAAACACAGGCTGTGTGTTTTATATCCTAATTTCTGATTCAAAGCTGGAAGAGTTCCTAGGCTATATTTAGGCAGCTCATGGAGGTCTAAATTTTAGTACCTCACCGGGTTTGCCATTGGCCTTCATTTTCATCATTGGGCGCACCGCTCCCTTCGCCTGCGCCTTGGGCTAGCAAGGTAAGGGCAGGGTACACCCAGCATCCACGGGGATGTGGGCTCACCAGCCTTGGACAAGGACTAACAGGGCAAGCTGAAACCTTTACCTGAGCTGACAACTGTTGTTTTCAACTGTTATTCAAGAATGGATTAAAAATTCAATCATTTCTGAAGTGTAACCTAAGTGATCGTAGGCAGGCAATTTCTCCCCTGCTCTCCCAGTAATTGGATTTTACTATTTTGTGGCTGTATTTTCGAGGCTTCTCAATAATAGTAAATACTTTCTTATGTTAGTGCTCTCAAAGTCAATTTTGATGGCAGCTACCTTGCCTGTGCTGATTGCTACAACCACAGAGAGGAGGTACTGTCCCTGAACGTAGTTATTTTTCTACAGGTGCTCTGCAAACGTTGGTGGAGTTGCAGGTAGAAAGGATTTAATCTATTAAGGCTTAGCTATTTAAGCTTGCCCTCTAAGCGTATAACTCAAAGTACATTGATTGGACAAACCAATTTTCTAGGGAGCTGCAGATAAAACAGCTGAGTATTAAACTGGTAGCAATTAGAAATTAATTTTGTTATAATCTCCGTATTCCATATTTTTCCCTAGTTTGCCATCTGGTCCTTGAAGTTATGGTGCTGTAGTCCTTTACTGATGGTGCCTTACAAACCTGACCCTGCAAGTTTTCTAATCCTGGCAGAAAGCATTATGATCAGGAGTAAGTGTTCTGATTTAGCGTCCTGGGGTATATAGTCAGCGTGGGAGTGTTTTCTAACTTGACTTTCATCAGCAGCCCTGCCAATAATCCCATAGGACAAGAGGTTACTCTGCCGTCAGTCCAGCTGTCAGCCTTTGCTCTCAAGTTTACTTGAAAATGAAAATGCCATTTTCACCATAAACAAATATTTAAATTAGCTTATCTTGCATAGTCAAATAGTTTCAAATGCATCATGCTCTAGCAAGAGATACTTATTATGGTTATTTTTTAAGAAAACACAGAAAACAGCTTGTATTTGTTAACTGTTTATTTCAGTGAATATCAAGTGCAAAAGAGTGGGCTGAGTTAGTACTGTGCATTAAGAAAGAAAGGGAGAGGAAAACACAGTGACTGATATCATTGTTCAGGCTTGTACTTTAAGTAACGTCACATTTGTGGTAAAGAGATAAGAAGTGACTGGTCTGAGGTACCCTCAGGGGGGCTGATAAGTGAACTACTGGAACACATGCAAGGAGGATTATGAGACTGGGAGGGAATAAAATTAAGACTGATAACATATGGTGTCTTGCAGCTATTTCTTCTGCCTCCCAAAGATTAATGTTAGCTGATGATATTTTTTAGAATGATTTAATGATGAGCAGAGGGCTATGGCTTAAAATGCTGGCAAAGGGAGGAATTTAGCAAATGACTGCAACATGGAGGTCACAAGAGCTGAGGATTGTTTTGGCAAATTGCTGCCAAAGCAATTTTCTTGCAAACTGAGGAGCGGTAAATTCATTTCTGACTCAAAAAATAAAAAAATCAGTGAACAAGAGGAGGTACACACCATGATATGTTTGATTCTGGTCAAGCACTTAACATTGATTTTTAAATTGTGGATGCAAGTCCTTGTCCTACTGTTCCATGCGGTGCTTACAAGACAATTTGCAAAGAGTGTGATTTCTGTCTAGCAGTGGATGCAGAATAAAGGAGGCCCTGAAAGACATCAGTGTCGCTCAGAAGGGCAGATGGCGACAGAAACTTTATGATATTGCCATATGATATTGAACTGAACTGAGCTCAAACAGGGTTCAGACTTATTCACCAGAGAATATTAATCTCTCAAAAGAAGTAAGATAGCCGCTCTTTTGATTTAGCTTTATCAGACATAGTGCAGTGAAATGTGTCTCTCCATCACCAGAGATTCAACAGAACTTAAAGTAAAAAAAAAAAAAAAAAAAAAAAAAAGTGGTGGGGTGTATAAGCCAAATAGACAGGATTTTGGTGGGAGTTGAATGAGACGAGATTCTCCTGTTCCTAATGCAGAACAGAAATATCTGGGCAGAAGAAAGGAGTGAGAAGGCTGCTGTCTTTATCATGTCTCCTATATTTCACAGTCCCCTTTTTTCTTTCTTTTACGATTTGTAGTCTTGTCCACCGTCTCTTTTCCCTACTCAAATACTTGCTGACATTTTCTATCTCTTCAACAGTTCTCCTTGCTCCTTCCCTCTCTACACTAGTTAATCCTCTGCTTATCTATCTTAAACCCTGTCAAACCAATTCTGTCTCACAACCTCCCCCCACCTCAGACTACTTGTTTCCCCTCTCCTGCCCAGGAAAATCCATCCCAGTGATGATGATCAGCCTGAAGTCCTTCCTCAAGAATTTTCTCCACGTAGCCATTCACTTTCCAGGAGTTGCAGGTTTTCTCTTTGGAATAGCTACTAACTCTGTGTTACCTTCTTGCTTAGCACAAGTTTGGTGCACTAAGCACTTACTTAGTGCAGTTAAAGTGCACCTAACTGCAACCTAGAGCTAGTTGCTCTTAGTGCACGGAAGTCTTTCCTTCCCATCCAGAAACTATCTGGTGTGTCTCGTTACGTGCAGAAGCTAGAGCAAAGAAAAGAGAAGGCCTGAGCATATTCTGAGTTAATGAAACTAGTCTGACTTTTCTATTGACTTGCCTATTTCCCTGGAGTGAACCAGCGTACGTCTGGCCACGTGCCTATGAGGTACAGCTTAAAGCCCTGGTACCCTGTGCACAGCAAAGTATTTGCACAACACAGGCCAGCCCAGGGTACCTCTCAAAGGGTGTAATGCAGTTCTCTTAGAAGCTTTTTTTAGCTTGAGGAAAGGTTGTCGGGATAGCATCCTGAAGGTGAAATGAATCTAAAATCAAATTGTATGAAAAAACCAATAAATATATGAAGGGAAGAAATTTAGAGGCAACAGTTCTGCAAACGTCTCCTCTGTCACTCACTTGCCCATTGAGCCCCACTTGCATGGCTATAATGACCGAAATACGTCTCCCTCACCTTTCGCCCTTCTTACAGGGTTAACAGTAGAGTATACATATGTGACTGCATGACAGCTACACCTCTGAATCTCAACAGGGCTGGTGTGTGAGTTAGGCACCAAACTTCCAGCATCACTGAGATGCAGTCCTGGTCATTCTTTGACATTTAAGTGCGTGGCTTAAATCTAATCTCCTCTAAGGTGAAGTGGCAGCTGAGAAGGGCATCACAGCTCCATCTCATGTGCCTCAGAAGGGAATGTACACTGTCTTTTCCTATCTTGCGGACAGGAGTTTGCTGCCAACCAGCACTGAGGCCTGTGTGGCATGTGTTTTACCTTGCATGGGGGGTCTCCCATGAAATGTCATTAGAAAGAAGTCAAAACTGACTCTCAGGAAGGATCTGCAATTGTATTTTATCACATTGGAAAGAAAGAAAAGCATCTTCCTTGCAAAAAAGAGTGACTCTGAAACTCTTTTTCACCATATAATCTATTTTACACTTGTGTGTACGGTTTCTGTGACTAGTTTGTTGGGACCAGAAATTCATGGCTTTAAGACACTGGCTTTAAGTTTCCCATACTTAAAAAGATAAACTGTGTAAAAATCAACAAGCTATGATTCTGATAGGCATTTGTTTCTTATATCTTGCTTGTCTGATAGATCTCTCTTTTTACAAAGACAAGAAACCCTAACTGGTGGTGTTATTGAAATCAATGTTTTTCAAACCTTTTTTCCTAAAGTTTTCAAGTGGATGTGTGGACTCCACGCAAATGATGTAGGCTTATGGACAAGGAACTTGCTTTCCTTAGTCAACTTCCATAGCCTCTTCAGAAGTATTTCAGAGATCCCCAACAGACTGTATACCACAGGCTGAAAAATAACCACCTGGGTCAACTTCATCTGTCTACATATTATTTATGTAACTTCCGTTGTTCTTAAGGGTGAAATATAGATGCTATTTATTATGTTTTGGCTTGTTTGCGTGTGTGAGCGATGGAGGGCAGATGTTGTTTGCTTTTGGTCACAGTTGCGCCTGGCATCCCTGGTAGCTTGTACCAGACCTGCAGACAGCTCTTGCATTGATGGCAGTGACGAAAACTTGTGCCGTCCTGTGCCAGCAAGCAGTCTACAGTCCCCTTGCTGTCTTCTCACTCTTTCTCTCTCAATCTGGTGCATCAGTCAGAGGAGAGAAGACTTTAAAGTGTCAGAGGATGGAAGGGGGTGTTGGAAGGTCTAGTTGATGGCGTACTTGAACATTTTCATGTACAGTACAGACTGAACCCCCTCCTCCCATAATTTAAACTCCCACTGACTGCAGAATGGAGCGTTTGTGCCAATATCAGTTATATGAAAGTGCAGAACAATTAAAGGCTGACGTACCCAATTTGCTGCTTCTGCTGGACTGCCGCTGCCAGAATCTGTCACTTCGAGAAACCTATTGTAATCCTATTCCTCTGTTTTTGTAAAGCATGTTTATATAAAGCCCCACTCACAGCAGTTACTCAATCAAATGCCTTTGTGGACAGATAAATAAAGAAGCAACAACGGGAATATGTTAAAAGCAGTCATTAGCATGTACCTCACATCAAATAAAAAAGTACTGCGATTAATCATAAGGAAATAATTTTTCTTAACCCCATTTTAGATTGCTGTTTTAAGTGCCACACACCTACCCATGTCTATTTTAATCAAACATTTTGTACTGATGGGTAAATTAATGTAAGAATAGAGAGCTGAGTTACGTGCTGGAACAAATAAAAGGTTGTTAGGCCCCTTGTTCCAGAATTGCAATGTACCAGATAAAAGAGCAAAAACAAAATAGGTAACTTTTTATGAAATAAAAAGACCTATGAATGTTCCAAACCGGTCTGACAAAAAGTCAAAGTAACATAATGTCTTTTCCATTAAACATTTGGTGTCACCAGAGCATCTACAAAAAAGTGGAGAAATTTCACAGTTCCCATGCAGACAGAAGGTGATCTGATCACTGCTCATCTCTTGCAAACATCGTAGATGTGGAAGAAATAATTTCATTTAAACACAAATAGTTTTGTTACACTGACAGACTCTTCCTGTATAACCGTGTGACAGGGTCATTTGTGTTCCAGCAGTCACTTATAAATGGCATTGATCTAGTGATGTTCTTGGTGCAGATCTATTGTATGTTACCTGAAATTGGCTGCTACTCTTCCTTTTGAATTGATTTTGTTTTTCAAAGAGGAAATTACCTGTATGAGCGACGGTAAAATTGGAGAGAGTGTGACTTGGCAGCAAAAATTTAAAAAGCATTGATGTAAGCTGTGTCACTATGTCACTAGCCCTCCTACTGTTTCTTGTGCTTGATTTTCCTCTCTCTGAATATCCCATCCACCTGCATGTACGTGCTGAAACTTCAGTCCAAACTGTGTATCAGCTGAACTTCTGTTAATGACCAAACATGAATGTAAATTATTCTTGCTTTTGCCACCGTCTAGCAAAGCCTCTCTGTCTAAAGCAAGAGGAACCATTCCCAAAATAGTTCTGCCAATGACATTTCCCCCCACAATGGAACGTACTGGGAAATTGTTGCCAATATTTGTAATTTTGACACCACAATATGGTACTGTAGCTCTATTTCCCTGCCCCCTTTTTTTTCCTTTTGGAAAATGTAGTTGATACATTCCTCTATGATGTTCTTTTCTGGCTCATTTCATTCTATCTCAGACATCTGATTATTAAGATTACTGGTTTTAATATATTAATAAATAGTCTAAACTAAGTTATTCAGTAGTCTCAATTCAAATCGTTACAAGAATCCATGCTGAAATGTTCAAAATATTTGTTCTAGTGAAAACGTCAAGGTAAGTAATCTTCTGAATAAAAGAGAAGGAAAAAAAAAATGTCAACTTTCTACTTGAACAGAAATTATGTTTAAAACTACGTGCTTCTGAACGAATAACGAATCTGTTTCAGAAATTCACTTTCCTTCAATTACTCAAACACTAGAATGGATGTATCATGCCAAGGTCCACCTAATCCTGTACTGTATCTTTGATGCAAATGATAACTAATACTTAAGGAAAGGTATAATAACAAGGCAGGCACAGAGTGACAGGCATATCAAGCCTTCAGTTTTGAAAATCTGGCTGGTAGCTTCCTGAAATTGTAGGAAACAAGGATTTCATGTTCAAGGTAATGCCCAGTAGATGAAACAAAACTGGTAGTTTGCAGAATTTGGCTCAATTTTTTCTAACGAGAAACAGCGTTTCCAGCACTACTAAAAGAAAACAGTAAGTGGTTTGCCTATCATTTTCCAAACAACTCTGATGTTCAGATGCAAGCAGGATTTGCCTTTATGGTAGGAAAAAACACTGCAGCCCCTGCAAGGTTGATGTCAATAATTATTAACATGAACCGCATCTACTTTGGACACAAACTCTTTGTACATCAGAAGACCTGAGACTGATCCAAATTTACTAAATGTAGAACATCCTCTATAGGTATGTCTGACCTAGGGTGTTAAAAATGTTATTTGGCCAGTTTCTCACTGCTTCTGCATCCATTTGTTCCCTTGTGTCATTAACTTGGTGAGAAGCATTCTGAAGAAGCAGGAATTACTACAATGCAGCTATTATCTGTTCAGTCTTGAGATAAATAGCCACAGCGAACAATTGTGCTTTTCAAGCCCTAGGATGCAGTGTGGATATTTGCATTGGCATGTCCATGCCATGGATTTTTTCCACTCATAAATTATCTACGGTAACTGGACTCAAAGCTTCCAGGCACTTGGATGCATGACAGTTACCTTCCTTGAGCTGTCTGTGATGGGATGCTACCCTTATTAATCAGTGGCTGTGTGCGGAGAGGGGATTTGATGAGATGATCTGGCTTGAGCTGTCTACACTGTGTAGTTTGCTGCAGGCACTGAGTTTGTGTTTCACTGGGTTCTAGCGATGCAGGTAATTCACTTTGCCTGGCAGCCGACTACACCCAGGCTTGGTTATGGAGCAGATAGCTGCCACTTGATCCTGGCAGGTTAACATCATGCTATGGGGTTGTAGAAAACACTACATAATTGTCATGGAAAAGATTCATCCCTTAACTGGTTTTAGAGAACTCTACACTTCCTTGAAGCTTATAACTTTGTCTCTAGAGAAAGCTGAGCCACCACCATATGTACATAGATATATGTACAACTGTATTGTGCCATTACAATCCCTATATGTCCATACATCTATATTAAAATGCCATTAAAATCCCTCTGGCAAAGTTTCTGCCTGAAAGCCCTGCTAATCAAGTCTTGTCCTCTTCAAAAGACACATTCCAGTTCCTAAATCTTCTCCATTGATGAACTATTTCCGTGATGCATCTGTATACACCAAGTCACCTCCAGGTTTTTTCCTCTTCTCCCCTTGCAGCTTGTGTGCTGTCAGGGCACCCTGAGGGGATAGGAGGCAAGGGTGACCCTCACCGATGGGGTGCAGTCCCATGGCATCCGGGCACCATGGGCAGAGCTGGGTGCCACTCTAACAGGGTCCATCGACAGCCCCTGATATTGTGAGGGGATGAACCAGCTCCGGTGTCCACCCAGGGAACCCAGCGAGGAGCAAAAGGAGACAGGGCTGGAGACACAGCTATAGGGTACATCTAAGGAGTCCATCCTGGAGACAGGCTACCCACAGCGAATGGTCTAGGTCCATCGAGGAGGCAGGGCCAGAGGCGGGGCTGGAGACCAGCACTGCTGTGGTGTCACCAGGGCAGGGACTGACAGCCCGAGCTGAGCCGAAATGGGGCTCCTGGGCATTGGGCAGGGTGGGGGGAGGCCCAGGGAAGGCTGGGCAAAGACAGCGAGGGCTGTCAGTGCCCTCAGGGTTCTGATATCAGTTCTCGGTTTGGGTTTTAGCATTTGGTATATGTGTACTTGTTTAAAAATGGTCTCAAATTGTTAGTTATAAAAAATCATTGTCAAAACCCAAGGAGCAAAACCACCCTTTCTGCCCCCCGAGATTGTAATGCAATTCTGAGCTGCTGACTGAAACTCCTGAGCAGGAGTCAATGACCTGGGAAAGCAACTCTGAAACACGACTGGGGTGATGGCATGGCCCTGCACCAAAGAGCCGTCATGCTGTGTGCTCCGTGGTGAGAGCACAGCAAACCGGTAAGAGCTGGGGAGGAGGGGCTGTGGAGGGGGGGTCTTGTCTCCTTATTGCATTGCAGAGAGCAGCAGATTGCGTTCACAAAGAGATTGGGAGCAGTGAAATGAATGACAGAGGAAATAAAATGGAGCTGTAGTCAGTAGCCATTGACCAACAGTTTGTAGCCTCAAAGAACTAGAAAAATCTGGAAAAAGACAATTGATAAGAGAAACTAAAATAAAAACCATGTAACCGTTTAACTACCAGAAAGTGTCCTTTGCAAGCTCTGACTTGTAAGGAAAGCAAAAGAAATAAAGGGAGAGTTCTAAAGCTGGTGCTGCTGGTAGCTCTGCTATCCCCTCTTTTTTAAACCAGGAGCTGGGTCAGAACTCTCCTCAGGCTGCAGGAGATTTGTGCTCACTCCTCAACCTGTCCCGGAGGACCTGAACCCAGACACGCACACACAGGCACGTCTCGGCTCCCAGAAATTAGAATTCGTACAGAACTCTCATTTTCCTTGCGTCCTTGGCAGCCACTCCAGCTTTACTTGTTTCTTATAGAATTTTCTGTTCTTCGATGTTTTGGTTTAAGCTCTAGCAAATTAGAGTTGCAGAAGTATTAGTTATGTTTTTTGCAAAGCTCTATTGCCTCCCTATATGGCAGATGGTAGAAGGAATAGAGATGAAAACTTGTACGAAATTCTCCGAGACATCTTGATTAGCAGAACATTTTTCCGTAAACAGGCTTATATTTTACAACATTTGAAACCCATCTAATTACCACAGAGCAGCAGAATGAGTTCAGGATGTTGAGAGGATCTGGAAGGCTGTTATTTTACAGTAAATGGCTTTAATCATCCTGATAACAGAACTGTCCTTTGTCTGTAAAAAGCCTTGTTTCCCCTTTTTTTCCCCCCACCAAAATGTTCCGTATCAGCGTTCTCTCTGAGCTCAAGCCACAGAGGATGTGGACAGTCATGTTATATCCCATTTGCTCTGTCTGCTGATTAAACAGAAAAGATTAGGCTTATGTCATGTTACCCTTTTAAAAATCATTGCTTTTACAAGTATGTGTTCTGTATTTTAAAGACATTTACCCTTTGAAAGAGAGAGGTTACAAGAGCATGAAATCAATGTAAAGAGCTGTTAGAATTGTGCCTATTCTACATTTTTGCCTTTAAATCAAAAAAGCCTTCCTATTGTATTGTATCTTGCAGTTCTTCCACAGCCTTAGCTGGAAGCTTTGGAAGAGATCATCTTTCATCGTCTCAGATGTGGATCTGGCAAGGAGCTTCTGTGCTGAGGTTGAATTCTGGGAAGTCTGAACTCCGCAGTTTGCTTCTGTCAGAAGGAAGAAGGTCACAGATAAACTTAATTGTGATGTTACCGCACAATTAGGGTTATGAGACAATGCCTAGAAATAATTTAATCTGCAATTAAAATCCAAAAGGCAGCAGAAAGAAATTAGTATATTTATAAAACCAACAAAAGGCATACAACATCCTGGCTATTGAAAGTCAGTTGGACAGACACTGAATGTTTTTGGCTTGCTTGATAGTAACGGTTCACGAAAGTGGCTCACAAAAATGATGTGAATTTTGTAAACTGGATTTGAATATTGTCACTAGTCTGCATTTATGCAAAACCAACAAATACTTTCTCTACAAAGTTATGCCTTACTGTGGCAAAGTATATCTGCCCCAGGCTTTCAAACCCCTTCATGCTGACTGTCTCAAGCACCCCGGGGTCCTCTCCCTCCTGCCTCCCGCTGCCGGTGGGCAGCTGGGGACCCTGGGCTCTCTGGCAGGGAGCCGAGCCTCTGCTTTTTCTCAGGTCCTGCTTCTCAAGACGTGCTGAGTTCAAGGGAGGCCGAAAGCGATAGGAGAGGAGGAAGTCCGGCACAAAGGACTCATGTGCCAAGCGCTGGATAGACTATAACTTCACCCATGTGCTTCCTTCACAAAGAATGTTCCTGTGACACCATTTTCAATCATCGTTTACTTGCTATTATTTTCATTACCACAGCTGGCAATGGTTTAAAAAGCACACAGGTAAGTCTGAAAGCAAATCCCAACAGAAAGTCAGAAAGCAAAGCCTAACAGATCGCTTTGCTTTTATAATCAGCTGTTGTAAATAAATGTGCATGCTGGAATTGATTAATTGCTTCCTTTCCAGTGCAAGCACAATTATTCATTGATTTGTTTTTGTCAGGCAAGTTCCAGGTCCCTTTACATTTCACAGCTTCTCCTAATGGAAAAGGGATGTTTACCACTCGTGTATCACTTCATTAGGTATTTAAGAGCAAACAGGCTGTGGGAGACAGAGGGTAGCAGGAGGATCCAGGAGCAATGATGCTGCAGCTGGGGCATCTTTGTGGCACACACCCCAAAGCGGCTGTCGCTGGGCAGGCAGGCAGAGAGGGAACTGCTTCCTTTGCGTGGCTTTCCAGAGGTATTTAACAAAGAAGAAGAGAAAAAATACTAATACAGTGAATGTCTGGTTAACCTTTTCATTTTCAGGTGCTCTTTTGCCCTCTCTGTAGATCAAGATTTAAATGTATCAGCAGAGCTGCCTGGAGAGTACCCAGATCTTCCCCAGGA
Organism: Fregata magnificens; assembly: GCA_013389945.1. NCBI lineage: Eukaryota > Metazoa > Chordata > Aves > Suliformes > Fregatidae > Fregata > Fregata magnificens. The sequence goes on from WAAD01014090.1 coordinate 37,280, forward strand.
CCTCAGCGTGCTTTTTCTCACTCCCTTCCAAGAAGCGAAACAGGCAAGAAATTTGATGTGGTAGAAATCTAGCTGGCTGGCCAGCCATAACTTATATCAAATAGCCTCCATATTTTGTTTTCTAGGAAACTGCTTTTTTGGGGGGGGTTTTTTGGATTGTTTTTGTTTTTTAGCCATTGTTACAAGTGATACAATAGTTGCATCTTTGGATGTTACAGCTGGTATTTCCTATTTAGCCATCAAGTTTGCTTCTATGGTCTAAGATGTCTCTTCAGGAAGAATGCTTTTAGTGCACTGGTAAAAGATGTCCAAAAAACCTAACTGATCATTGCCAGCAACTAGGTTACAACTATCAGGGAACTATGCCTGCCGTGAACAAATGCTAAATAATCAGCGTGGTAATTCACTTATGTGTGAACCTGGGTAGGACTGGATAGGACTTGATAAGGTGCCATGACTCATCTTGAAATTCTATGCCTTAATAAGAAATTATTTAAACTAGGCACATCTCTGTCCTGCCATTATTGGCATAGCGTATTGTTTTACTGATAGCAAAGATCATGTAGCTGATGTAGTTGCCAAGCCACTCTCCATGATATTTGAAAAATCATGGCAGTCAGGTGAAGTCCCTGGTGACTGGAAAAAGGGAAACATTGCACCCATTTTTAAAAAGGGTAGAAAGGAGGACCATGGGAACTACCTACCTGTCAGCCTCACTTCTGTGCCTGGGAAGATCATGGAACAGGTCCTCCTAGAAGCTACGCTAAAGCACGTGGAGGACAGGGAAGTGATTCAACACAGCCAGCATGGCTTCACCAAGGGCAAGTCCTGCCTGATCAACCTAGTGGCCTTCTATGATGGAGTGACTACATCAGCGGACAAGGGAAGAGCTATGGATGCCATCTATCTGGACTTCTGTAAGGCCTTTGGCACGGTCCCCCACAACATCCTTCTCTCTAAATTGGAGAGAGATGGATATGATGGATGGACTGTTCAGTGGATAAGGAATTGGTTGGATGGTCGCATCCAGAAGGTAGTGGTCAACAGCTCAATGTCCAGATGGAGATCAGTGACAAGTGGTGTCCCACAGGGGTCCGTATTGGGACCAGTACTGTTTAATATCTTCATCAATGACAAGGACAGTGGGATCGAGTGCATCCTGAGGAATTTTGCAGACGACACCAAGCTGAGTGGTGCGGTTGACATGCCTGAGGGGTGGGATACCATCCAAAGGGAGCTGGACAAGTTTGAGAAGTGGGCCCATGTGAACCTCATGAGGTTCAACAAGGCCAAGTGCAAGGTCCTGCACCCAGGTTGGGGCAACTCCCGGTATCAAGACAGGCTGGGGGATGAAGGGATTGAGAGCAGCCCTGCAGAGGAGGACTTAGGGGTACTGGTGGATGAAAAACCAGACATGAGCCAGCAATATGTGCTTGTGGCCCAGAAAGCCAATCGTATCCTGGGCTGCATCAAAAGAAGCGTGGCCAGCAGGTCGAGGGAGGTGATTCTGCCCCCCAACTCCGCTCTTGTGAGACCCCACCTGGAGTACTGTATCCAGCTCTGGAGCCCTCAGCTTCAGGAAAGACATGGACCTGCTGGAGCGGGTCTGGAGGAGGGCCACAAAAATGGTCAGAGGGATGGAACCCCTCTCCTGTGAGGAAAGGCTGAGGGGTTGGGGTTGTTCAGCCTGGAGAAGAGAAGGCTCCGGGGAGACCTGATTACAGCCTTTCAGTACTTAAAGGGAGCATATAAGAAAGATGGGGACAAACTTTTTAGTAGGGCCTGTAGCAATAGGACAAGGGGTAACGGTTTTAAACTAAAAGAGGGTAGATTTAGACTAGATATAAGGAAGAAATTGTTTACAATGAGGGTGGTGAAACACTGGAACAGGTTGCCCAGAGAGGTGGTAGATGCCCCATCCCTGGAAACATTCAAGGTCAGGTTGGATGGGGCTCTGAGCAGCCTGATGTAGTTGGAGATGTCCCTGCTCATTGCAGGGGGGTTGGACTAGATGACCTTTAAAGGTCCTTTCCAACCCAAGCTATTCCATGATTCTGTGTTCATCTCTCCACTGATAATGCTGATATCTGTATATAAGTAGCTAATGATTGTTAAAAAAGTGCACCCAAGAATGGACTTTAAACTCCCATGGATGTCTGATTAAAGCCAGGGTTTCTAAGAGGACTGCGATGTAGCGGCTTTGGTATGCATATTCCTCTAGAGATTTGTTCCTGTTCTCAGCTACCTGCTTGAAATCTGAACAAATTTGTCCTTGGTTTCATATGATGGGTCCTATAGCTCTGCTGCTTGTGGTACCTGTATGTGCATGTGGATCTGGTTCATTATACAGTTTATTTCTTGTAGTATTTCTAGTAGTAAAACCCAGGAAAAAGGCATACAGCCCAAGGTAATGAAATGCATAAATTGCTAGCCTAGTATACGGTCATGCTTAGCTACTCTACCTGACCTCAGAATCCAATGGTTCTGGTGGATTCTAGGGGAGGTTATGAATTAATTGCTTTATAAAGAGGTACAAAATGCTACACAGTTTTTGTTATGGAGGTGTTCCAATGAGTGTATAGAACATCCTCCAACGTTTTGGTATTGATCCCATGCAATCTTCAAAAATTAGCCAGTACAGAGATCTATTAGTAGATTAGTCTACTATTAGACCTTATACAGTTATGTTCAGTTATTTTTATTTTTCCCAAATATTTCTGAGAATGTCCAGAGGCCAACAGCCAAGGGTCACAGGGACATGGGGAAACAGCTGTTGCAGATTGTGCTGCACAATACAGCCTGAGCGCTGGAGCTGGGGTGTGTTTCTGAGGCTGTCAGGTGGGGACATGCTTGGTATTGCTGGGATTTTGAGAACTAAATGCTATAACTAGAGCACCTTTCATGTATCCTATATAAATCTAGGGGAAAAATAATGAGAGAACAAAGAGAAGGGGAGAATTTCCTCTTATGATAAATGTCTCTGTGGCTGAGCACAGAAGTGCTGGGATGAGGGAGGGTCGGGTTTATCGCAATGGTTGCCCGCGTCTCCTGATTAAAGTTGTGGTGTTACTGCACAGCCTCCCACCCACATTGCAGCCACCGGCAGCTACATCCAACCCTGTCTATAGCAGTCCTAAAATGTGTGTCCAAACACAGCTGTGAATAATATTTTTAGACGTGCACAAGAAGACTGAATATTCTGCGTTGTGTGATTGGAAGACTATGAAAGGTTCTGGGACGCCTCAGTAAATCCAGAAGGGATGCTTTCAGCACAGTGGAACATTAAAAGTTCCCAATATTTTTGAAGTTTTATAATGCAGCGACAAAAAATATCACTCAGACTAGGCAATCTTCATGGAAATATTTAGTCTTCTGTCATGTGGGAAACAGACTGCAGGTCTTAAATTCTGTTCTGCAAATTCAGAGTCAAAAGGTAATGATTCCCCACATGGGATAAAATTGATATATTATATGAAGTTGCTGAGAGCAATGATTAGGAATTAGGAGAAGTCCTTGCAAGGTTCCTGAATTCTAACTTTTTGTTATGTCAATGATATTGCTTTAACAGAGATAATTTAATAAGTAAAACAATACTATCCATAAAATGGATATTACTCATTTTTTCCAATGCTTTGGACTTTCTCTGGCATTAGACATATTAGCCTAAATTCATCCTTGCCATATTTTCACTGGTGTGACTGGAGCAATATGAAGGATGTACATATATGCCAGTTTGCAGCCATAGCATATTGTGAAACTCTTCATAATAAGCGGGACAGTCTGGATTGCACAATCTCTGGTGGTTTTCTAATGTAATCTCATCCTGTTTAAACTGACTGCAGACAGGGATGGGCAAGAAACCTCCTGTTTGGATGATTGTGCAGTTTGGAGGTTCATTGCAACACCAGAATTTGTTAATTACTCCGTGATGCTCAGATTTTACCTTGGTTATGTGCTCTAATGGATTTACACAAAGATATCGTATTTCAAGAACGCTCATGATTTACTTTCATAACCTCAGCTCAATTAAGCTATATTAACTTAAAAAAAAAAAAACCCACCACAACATACTCTTGAACAATATATTTATGGTATTTTTGCTTTGCATGAAACATATTAATATTTTGTACTAGTATCCTACATTTTAGCAGTTTAAAGTGCTTTAAAACAATGATTACTAATATACATTTGCATATACACCCACTTAGATGACACTGTGTTTGTAACATCTGGTAATCACGATTAACCTTTCCAGACTGTCCAGCACAGAAGTCAAATGGCACCAATTATCCCTCTCCTGGTTGTATGCCAGGTTATATATATCTCTAGATGTAATGGTGTGATTTCCACCTTTATTGAACCATGGTCTATGTCTTTTTGTCCCTCTCTCCATTTCTTGCCTTGAGTTCACAAAACAAAACCAAAAAACCCCCACAACTATCAGGTTGAATTAGATATTCTTAAAATATGCCCCAAGTACATTCTATTTCAGATTACTAGTACTACAGCATGTATATGATAATTTCCATGTTAAATATAAAGATGGAAACAGATCCTATAAGACTTTCATAAACTGGAAAAGGCGCTGCCACATATAAAGCTTATTTCTCTCCTCCCTAGAACCTGGCTTTGCTGCTCTGTAGCTCAGGGCTCTGAAAGGTGGGTTTTTTCCGTGCTTGCGAGCAAAGCAGCCCAATTTTAGTCATAAATCTGCCCTGTATGCAGCAGGAACTCTTCTTTTCAAAACATATGAAACACAGCCCTTGGGGAGGAAGGAATGACTAAATGACACAGAAAATCTGGGCTTCACCCGAGGTGGCAGGGCAACGTGTGCTTTATGTCTATTACAAGGAGCCATGGGAGAGGATTGTGTGCAAATGAGTTTGGGGATGTCAGGTCTCCAGGTGGTGACTGTCAGAGGTGAGAGGTGTTAATTAGGCAGCCCTGCCTTGCAGTGAGCCCCAGCTCTTTCTCACTCTGCTGATTCACACAGAATAATTCATTACCCAGCACTGCTCTTTGACTGTCACAAACAAATCATGGGCTGGAATTTTTTTGCATCCTTCTCTCCACCTAGGAGATTGTATTTTGAGTTTAATGAAATTTTTGCATTACAAATATATTTTTTTTGAGGGCAACAGGTCAAGAAATGAGATTTTAATATAGTTTTGTTTATTCATATAGCATTCAGTGCACCCAAATATCATATCCACTTGAGAGAAAATCCATATGTCATTACATGGAAGCATTTCTCTCCTAAGGTTTGATTTGGTCACTGAAATATTTTAAGCTAAGCTTTCTTGACTGTTGCTGCACTTACTTGTCTTACCAGAAGCAGAATGGATCAAGACAGTGCAGGAGATGATGTTCTCTCCCTTAGAAATAAGATACTACAGAAATATCGTAAGAAACTCTCTACAAAGATGCCTTTTATTACTGATTAAAAACATAGATGAGCATCTGGATATGACGATGATTGTTCAAACAGAAAAGGAACATCTACACCTCTGTCCACTTTCATTTCAAGACATACAGTGCATTTTGCTGCAATGATAGAGACAACTGGATCACGTATTTTTAAATGACAAAATTGTGGACCTAAGTCTCTTACAACTAAAGGACCAGTTTTTCACAGATAAATCAGAGATACATAGGGAGACATAATTCTGTGATACACTGGGGCAGTGATCAATAGTATTGAGAATTGTCCTGTTATGGTGCCAATATGGGATATTTCTAAGTTTGTAAACTATGAGCACCTGGGGAGGTACTTTAACTGTATGCTGACATTTAGCGCATCAGAGACTGTGATTTTTTTGACCTTTTTTCCCTCCCCTGCAGTGCTGAGATGTGAGTATTGGAAAGTATGGAAAACTAAGACGAGGACATTTGGACTTAACTGTATGATGAAACCTTATTCCAACATACCTCAATGACTACCATGAGATAGACAGAAATTATCCCACCTGCAGACAGGCCAGGCAAGACCTCAGAAGATCCGTGCTGCAGAAGCAGCTTAGGCAGAACAGCTATTCCAGGGTCCTCTTCTCTTTACACACTTCCCGGGAACTTGGCTGACATTTCTAAGGTGGACAAGAGCAATATTCCTTGTACTGTGGGAAGGGCGAGCTACGCTGTTTTCAAGGGGCTAAGGTACAGCTCTGAGCGTTGTTCTCTGGAAAGGGGAAATTTTTCCCTCCCCACTAACTGCAGAGTTCTCAGCCACAAACAAATATTTATTGAATCACACAGAAAATGAAAAGATATTTATTCCATCCCAAAACTTTTCATCCTAAAAAACTTCATCTCAAAACATCCTGAAACTTTTTTTTTTTTTCCCCTGGGGTGAGAAGAGTTAAGCTCTTGATTTTCAAAGGGCGCTCAGTCTGGCTATCAAAACATTATTCTTGCTCTTTCACCTGCACAAAATTATGGCTAGAAATGCATATTATTTCTTTCAGTGGTTGAAGGCTAAGCATGCATTTGTTGGCACAATCAGATAATTATCTATCCAAGTAATATAAAACAATTGTAAAGATATTTGCAGCCCACTCCACTTTATTCACAATTACCATAAAACTAAGGGAATGCAAGGAATGAAGTCTGGCTGCTTCTCTGAACAAAGCAGAGACTTCTAGAAAATACACTTTAATTACATTCCTCCTCTTGTTGGAAAGGTTGTACATCAGGAAAAGTCTTCTGAGTCTTTTTTGTGGCAGAAATGTAGCCACCATATAAAACCTGTAATAAGAATTGTCAAATATAATAATTTTACGATGTCTGTTCATCATCTGGGCAGTAAAAGGAAGCTTTCCTTAACGAATGCATTGATCCAACAGATGAAGGCCAAGGACAAAGCAGCACAAAAACAATACCACGACTTCACAGAAGAACACAGAGGTGAATATTTGAAAGACAGAGGCACAAAGAGGTTTTTCCAATGTGCAGTTGTTTTGCCACTGCTGGGACAACAGGTTGAAGGTGGAAGATAAGTGTGAATTCAGCCAGAAGAACAGGACAGGGCTGAGAGCCCAGCGTGTATTGCTCAGAGAGACCGGGGGGTCAGGAACGCAGGTTATCGGATACCTGGGAGGGTATGTAAATCAGGAGGTATGCTATGGAAGTTTGGGTTCTTGGATTTATTTAAAAACAGAGTGAGATTACAACTGACTCCTGTAGATTATCTATTTATAGTAGGCTGAATAAAATAGCAACGTTTTTGGAAAAGCGCATTATTTTCTCTCTACGCTGAAATATAGCTTTAGCCTCTGTGTGGGTGGCTAAAAGAATATCGCAGTGTCAATAAATGATAGGCACCTTCTTTTTTTTTTTTTTTAAGCGAACTTTCAAGGGACTTAGAGACATTATTATTAAAACAGTCATGACCTGAATGCTGCATGCTCCCACTGACATCAGTACAAATCTGCCAAAGTGCTAACGCTCCAGTAGGATCAGATCCTGCTGGCCACGTCTCTGATTGTTGACACAGGTGTAAATCAACTGTGAGTCTTCTGTGGCCAGTGCAGATATTAATCATCATGCCAGTGTAATAGAAAGTTGCGTTCAACCCCCCGTTGAAATTGTTGAGGTTCCTACCCCGTGATAAACGTACCATAGCAAAAGTGGCGTGGAAATGCTTATCACAGACCACGATACTGCTTCCTGTGCACGCAAGCGTTTGGGAGCTGGTACCTCCATCACCAGAGGTGCTTTAGGAAACTGGTCTGTGGTTTGCGCTCAGTGACTGTGAGGTGCAGCATGCTGGTTGTCACTCGTTTGGTTGGGCTCAAAATCTGTTTACCAAAGCTCTTTGCTACTGCATAAGACCTTTCTCCCTCTCCCACAGCCTTATTTTGTCAGATTTGGTATTGCCGGCTCCTGAGGAGCAGTGGATCAGCTCAGACCGTGGAGAAGCATCTCCAGAGGTCAAATTAAGTCAGCAACAGCTCTGAGGCAGTACCAGCCCTGGAAGACAACTATGCATCAGCTGCTTGGAAAGGAGCCTTAATGCAGGGTGGAAGGCAAGGTTTACATGGTAAAAAGGACTAATAGCTACTACAGTAAAGTATCTGTAGGAAAATATTATGGATCCATGGGAAGATAGTAGGGGTTATAAGAAAAGTTTATTATTGAGGTGGTCTAGTTTTTTCGTTCTCATTGAATTGCAAAACTGAGTTTCATGTTGAGATAGATTCAGGTACTTGAGATTGTTCTTAACAATTTGTTATTGATGTTAGTAATACAGATTATAAAATATGGCTGGAAGTTTTTGTTCATCTTTAAAATACAACAGACAAAACTGTTGTTCTGAAGTCCATACTGAAAAGTTGGCTCTCGCTGTTTGTAAACACATACACACACACACACACACACAAAAGGAATTTGGTTGCACTAAATGGGCCCTGAGAGTCATCCTATCTAGGGAATAACTGCTTGCCACAAGTGTTTTCTTTTTTATGCTGAGTTCTGCAAGGCTGGTTAAAACAAAGTAAAAAAAGATATTTTTTTAAAAAAAAAGAAATTTCACTCTTCATAACTGATGACTTACTTATGGTTTTGGAATGTTCAAGATGAGTGGATTTTTATTATTATTGTTGTTATTAGGAAAGTAAGCAAGGGCAAGGACACAAGCCATAAGCTTCACCTAGACTGGACCACTACTTGTTCTGTGTGTTTTGGAGCAGGTTGCAGCTGTGCTGCAGGGAGGAGGAGTGTGTGTCTGTGGAACACAACTGGTATGCAGTTTTTTTGGGGTGCTGTGAGTGAGCCTGAGACACGGATACTGTGATCATGCACTGCTCGGGTCAGGTCTGAAACCTCCCAGCAGGTCGCAGGAATGGGCCATGTCTATTGCTGTTTCCCATTTTCCTATACACCTTGACAAAGTAACGCTGAAAAAACAAAGGTGCGTCTTTTGTTCTGAGGTCTCCAGAAATACAGGGTTGCCTAGTTTTAGTCACGAAATACACCGTCCTGGAGAGATTTTATTTTGTACTAACAGAACTTTCTTAAATCAAAAGTTCTGGATTAAAGAAAGCACTTGGGAACTGAAGCTGAATCTTGCCAGTGGCCTTATGAATAGGATTTTTAGTATACTCAAATTTTAAGGCTCTTCGCACATTTTCTTTGGAAAGCTCAAGTTTCTGTTTTGGGGACTGAGTTCATATTTTAATGAATCAGAAAGTGTGAAAGCAGTATGAAAATAAGTTGTTAAGTCTTGGGAAGAACAGTCATTCAGAACCGGCTATCAATAGAAAACTGCCTTCAATAGGCTACAGTATTGCAAAAGTTGAAGGGAAAAAGGACTAGCTATATAGACAGTAATCTACATAAATATAGCTATTTTAAGACTGTACGGTGCTTGCCTTTGACCTCAGAAAGAACAGTATGAATGAAGGCTTAGTATTTTCTGTGAGATAAGTTTCTATCTATTTATTTCACAATTAACATAAAAATATAGAAAGTACATAAAGTTATAGCTAATATAAAATTCTTAGTAAAATTTAGAAAAAAAAATCTGAGCAACCAAAAGCCTGGTCAAATAAATTGGGATGAAAACCTGACCTTGATTTTTAACTGCCCGGGCAGTGGTCCTGTGGCTGCCCTGGAAATACCTGGCATGCATCTGTTCTGAAGACTGGGGTGCTACAGATTACACAGGCAATGTAATGCTGCAAACAGTTTTGATTTAGGAAGTTGTTTGTTTGGCATTTTTTTCCCTCTTAACTTGAATTACTGAAGGAATTTCTTCCTTGTTTTTCTTTTTCCATCATGGATATGCTGAAGGGAGGTTACCTAAATGGTTTTGCTCACTGATTCTGTAATGAGGCTGAGAGATGAAGAAGGTGGGTGGGCATCAGTATCCCCAACCATTCATTTGGCCCAGAAATTAAAAAGGCTTAAATGCAACAAGAAAAAATTCAACATTTAAACACGATAAGCAAGAACCTGTTGTATAGTTTGGCCGGGGAGCCACAGAGAAGAAAGCACAAGTGCAACTCATAGATGCAACTTCTATGAGAGACAGTGGCAGCATTGCAGCATTAATGTTTTCATTTTTAGGGCTAATCAAATTACAGATTTTTTTTGTCCAATTTTTACAATAATATTCTTTCAGGCCCCAGAATACAGTCGTAAAGAAAAGACAAGTCTTGGGTTCAGATGTCATTGGGTTACTCAATGCCATCTGAACAACACAGGGCCTACAAGCAATCTGTGGTTTTAAATTAGGTTTGCCAAATGTTATATAAACCAATCAGATATGCACAAACCAAAGGTGTTGAAAGCCATTTGTGTGCTGGATTATAGGGAGATAAAGCTCAATGAACATTCCTGCCAACAAATAATCTAACTTGTTTCTGCAATGAGTACGGAGTACTTGAGATAACTGGTGGCACATTTTAGGTAACAGTGTTGATTTAAAGTAAAAAATAGCCCTACCCTTCCTGTGACTTGAAATCAGGGAAGACCACTAATGCCACCTGCAATTTTTCAAAGAAGGCAGACAAAGGTTGTTTCATGCCAACAATTTTATTTGTGTTCATAATTTTGAGATATAACAGCACCCCAGCTGTTACCAGACTCTACACAAAACAGGAAAAGTGTCTATTTTAAAAATTCTTGCTTAACTCTTTAGTCAGCTCTACCAGTTACTGTCCTCTTATGGTGGAAAAAGAATTAGGAATCTGTTTTGCTGGAAATCCTGGTGCACTTTTAAAAGGTTTGCTTTGATTTGCCAACATGCCTTTCTTTTGGATCCTTATGCTTGTCTAGGTGGCAAAATGCAGTGTTAGTTCAATCGGCTCATGCGCAAAGCTGTCCAACCTTTGTGCTGGGCTTCCCAGCACAGCTAATATTTTGGATCAAGCAGCACTCTTGTGGCTTTATATCTGAAATAAATTTGCATAAATCAGAGCAGAATTGGGGCCTGTAATGACTTATGGTCAAACGTTATGCCTTAAGATGATAGCTCTTTGTTTTCCTCAGGACTGTGAGAGTTTAGACCAACCTGTGTGTTGGTTTAGACCCACTAAAAACAGATGTACTTGACAACTCAGGGAGAGCTTGGCAAAATATTGCCAGTGAAATCTTGGCTGTCACTGGAAGGCAGAAGGAATTTTGCCATTAACTTCATCTGGGACAGACTTCTTCCTTTTGCTTCTCATCCCTGGTGGAGTCTGCTTATCCCCTCTCGGGCCAGCAAGATGGAGCAGCAATGAAGATGGCACGGTGATGCAACACATCAGGAATAAGGGATTAAAAAGTTGAGTCCAGAGGACTAGATAAATATTAATCTGTCCTACACTCAGCCACAGAAGGGCAAGGGACTGATACATGTAGCTCTTTTTTCTAGAACAGACAGAAATCCTTCTTAGATCCTTATAATCCCTGAGCAAAATTTCTCAAAAATCCCCTTTATATTGTGGAAAGACTTTAAAGTAGAGTAGAAAGTTTTGTTTCTTGGGGAGGGGGGGGGAAGAAAAGAAAGAAAAAGAAAAAAGCACAACTGCTTAGCCTAAGAAATCACCTGTTCATCATATAAATCAATGAAAAATCTTCTATTTGTTAATTTAAATGAGTGAAGTTTTATATATGGCAGAATAAAGTAAATTCAGAATATATAAAATAGTCCAGAATTGTATATATGTCACAAATTGCTATATCTGACTAAATTATCCTTCCTGGATTTATATTGCAAAGGAGAGTTTCAGCAATACTACAAATTTGTCATAAATAATCCTTAACAAAGGTGATATTTCAGTAAGGAGACTTGACAAATGTGTTTCATATGCCAATGTCATTTCCAAGTTCATGTGCAGTTAGCATTTCCTACAACTCCAGTCTGTCACTCCCTGTTTAGGACCCAATTTTCAATTTCCATTGCTTTCAACTGAAATTAGCTAAATCTGCCAGAGAAGCAAACCTTCTTAAAACTAAATCCAGAATTTTTAGTAACAGGATATTTATAAAAGAGGCCAATTTCTGTCCTTTACAATTCTATAAATGATAGCTGAGATAGATGGGTCTTTTGCTACAATAAAAGAGCAAATCAGGAGGAGAAAATGGTATGTGTGATAGGAGAATGTATTCCGTATTGAGTGCAAAGAACTGTCTTCATCCTTAAAAAAACCAACAGTTTTGCTAAATTGCCAAGGTTGTTACCTATAATCTAAAATAACTCCTGAAACACATGAAGTATGTTTAGAGAGGAGACATTGTTTTATTCTGCACAGGGTGCAAGGTGGAATATTTCCACAAATCAAGCACACCTACTGGAGTTCATTTTGACATTTATACATGATGGTTAACACACCACGCCTATCTAATACATAATCATTGACTGACTAAGCATCCTCTTCTTCCATTGGTCTGTATCTTTTCCGCTTAGTTTTAAAGCTACAGTGTGATTTTAATTCACTGCGCATGCTCAAAAGGGCCGGGGGCGGGGGGGAGTCCTTTCGTCCCTCAGTTGAGTCGGTGGTCGCAATCTCCCCCTGCCGGAATTCCCCCAGTGACCATGCTACGGCACCTTCTGGGGCAAGATGTTCCCTTTTATCACTGGTACTTCCACATTTGTGGCCTTCCTTTATCTTCACACCCTTCTTTGTACCAGGATGTTTCCACTGTCAGTCCTTGAAGTTCTACTGATTTGTATTCTTTTAGGAGGTTCTGGTTAGTAAGGCATGTATTGCTAATACCCTCTTATCTGGCCTAAGCATTATTTACTACCTTGAACTGTGATCCTCTCTTAACTACTACTACTAACTCCTGTATTATTTCCATTTAATCCAAGAAGAATTCATTTGAGGTAACAAGGTGAATGTTATACTACACCCAAATTGAAAAATTTTGTAAATGTGTTTTAAATGGACATCTAAATACAGGTCGCATTTTCATTCCCTAGGTATGCTCAAATATTTGCGGACTACACTAGGTTTAGTCCAAATATCGTTTCCTACAAACCAGTGGATAAGTTTACATCCAGACATTAGTTTTGATGGCTGTATTTGTTCATTCTTGTCCCTCGTAAGCGATATTGTCCTCCACACTGCTGTTTTAGGTGTGAATATTGTTGCTAATTTTTTTCTAGTTATGGTAACATTCAATATGCGGTCAGTGAGAATATATGCCCCCAAATACATGATGACTGCAGATACCCTCCCCCTGCGCTGCTCCTTGTGGCTGCTTTATTTGTAGCTCTCGCTGTGCAGTCTTTATACGAAGTCTTGGTCCTCAGGGCCATGGGGAACGTCAGCCTACATCCCAAATGATATGAAATTTTAGGAATGTTATAATTATATAATGAAACAATTTATTACCCTCTGTGTGTGAGATACCATTGTAGCAGCTCAGAACCTCAGCTACGGACTGATGTTCTATTGCATTCGGTATTGGAAAAAACACTTAAACTACGTGATTACTTTCTAACATTGAATCAACAGGTTCTTTTCTAGCACCTGTATTCTCTGAAATACGAATCAGTTGGTTTATATAAAGCATTAACTACTGAAAGAAATTTAAAAAAACCAGAGGGGAATCCATGTGATCAAAGATTCTTTGGTGATAAAACAGTTGGGTTTTGTGTATGATTTGGTGAAGTTTAATTGATATAAGTAGGAGAGTTCATATGAATCCCTTGGAACTGATATGAGATCCACTAGATCTCATTCTTGAACAAACCAGGTGTCAGGAGCATAAAATAATTGATGCCTATGTACCAAGAAGAAAGAGTCAGAAGAACTTGAAACACCAAAGACAAGAATTTCTCATTCCTTTCAGATGCAGATATTTGAAACAAATTTAATCAGATTGTTTCAGAGTTTGGATCTTCTGATACCTTTTTGAAGTGATCAGTTTTAAACCACACATGCCTACAGTACCAGTGGGCAGAACACAGAGTGTGACAGTGACGTTTACATCCCATTAGAGATGATGAATTATAAATCACCACAAAGTATCACTGGGATAAAAGAAAGTAGCCAAGTTTAACCTCGGTCTTTTAGTGCTGCAGCAAACAAGTGAAAAAGCATTGTAATCAATTTTGCTTCTTTTTAAGTAAAAGATAGTTCTTGCTACAAATAATCTTGCAAGAACAAAAGTTGACATTTTACTGAAGAAATCTGAAATTCATGGTGGTTTAAAATTACATTACTGACATGTAAATAAACTCACCAGGACCAAAAATATTGACTATGCTGTTTTTAGAGTACCCAGCACAATGAAACGTATTTTTACTTGCAGTAACTACCTTAGTAAACATAATTTATATAAATAATAAAACAAATTTTCCTATAACATCCAGATCCTTTACATGAGCTAAAATTTCTCTGCATAAAACAGCGCCTCTGTCTCCCTCTCAGAAGTCAGGCCAGTTTTAGTGATTTCAAAGAGCGACAATGAAATTCAGAGGCGGATGGATTCATTGTAAAGCTTTGCCCAACTGTGTGCTATGGAAATTGGTCACTAGTGAGTTCCTAACTGAACTTCTGCCTGAGTGGATTCATATCCCCGGTTCCTGTCAGACTGAAATAACTATTAGGCTCTTCGTATTTTTGAGACGATGCTCATTAAGCTTCACTTACTTACATGGTTCCACTTGCATGGACTGACTTCCTAGCAGCTTAAGGGAGTAAATAGACTCGTAACTGGAGGGCCTGTGGAGGGAGAGGACTGGAGTTCAGTTGGTTTTCCTATGTATGCTTAACAAGATACCTAAATAGATGCTGGAGCAGTGACAGGGAGACAGGTTCTCCACCAAAGGAAAATTTCCTCAACATTTAATCACGCTCAAGATCATTCTCTGTCCAAAGGCATACTTAAATAGTCTGTTGAAGTTGAACTGCTTCCAAAGAAGAGACTAATAAATGTAGTAAACTGATTACAGGTGTGGCTCAGCACAGGCATGCTGGAGCTGATATCTGAGGTCATAAATCAAGAGGGAGAAAAAGGAGATGGCAAGGGTGAAGGGACAGAAATGGAGAGGCAAAGAGACGTAGGAGATGTTGGCAGTGAAGCCAGCCCATAATGGCAGACTACTCCGCTCCTCTTCTTTGCAGTGCCCAATCCAGCAGATGTACTTTGAGCATGTCCATCAGCTCAGGCTTCACGGATGAGCCAGAGCAATAACAAGTTCATAGTTCCCAGTAGAGCTTAAGAGCAAGCTGGAAGTTTTGTTGCTCTGGCTTGTCACGTTGTAGGTAACTTGTGCATGCCCAGAAGCAAACCCTATCCCCTCTCTCTCTCTCTTTCTGGAGCATTACTCTTCAAGTGCCACAGGACTCTCGAAACAGAGGAACATCGGGGCTTGAGGAATGAAATTTTACTCTTTGATGCCTGGCTTAGCAGTTAGCCTAATTATTATTGTAGGTTTGGCAGGCAAGTTGTTTTTCTAACGTGTTTCCACTCTTTTGAACTATCCATATAGATTGTGAAGATTTTTTTCTATACTGCTTTAAGATGCCAAACTTCAGTTTTAAAACGAAAAAGCCCAGAAGCCAGAAAGACACTGCTCTGCTGTCAAGCATAACCTCACCTCTCAAGCATTTGAAAGCCTGAAGGGCTTGGAGAGAAAATGAAGAAGGGTGTCTAACTGTAATGGAAACATGTATTTCCTCCCTGATCTTTTTATTTGTTTTGGTAAGAAGTATACAGAAAGAGGACAATATGTTGAAATTTATCATGTGGAACTGATTTCTGCAGGACAGGCCATGAGGTAACTGCAGGAACCCAAGCAATGCCCAGATCCTGCCACTGTGATGTGCTGATGGACAGGAACCTGCATGACAAGCGATGAAATGCACTGTGACACACACAGAATTGAGCTGCTGTCAAGGCCACAGTCTGGTTACACAGGGCAGATCAAACCCCAACTGGAAGACAAAATCAAGGCCTCGCGCAATGAATAACATGAGTAGAGAGAAGGTGAGGTGGAGCTATAAGGTGGTGTTCCAGCGCCAGTGTCACCAAGGAAAGCGTGGGTGACAAATGGCAACCTACATTCTGTGGCTGGTAGATGTCAACCTCACCCCCTTGCAAGAAAGAAGCCGGCAGCTTCTGGGTAAGGAGACTTCTCATATTTAATATTTCTACAGGTTTTTTTTATGTTATGGCCATCACCAGAGAGAGAAATTCCAAGAGAATTAGTGTTTGGTCAATGCTCAGGGGGTATAGGAAAAGTATAGGGCCGTGCATTCAGCAAGCCAAGCACTGAAGCTTTGGGAAGATTTGACCCCAGACGTGAGATGCCCATGTGAAAAGCACAAAGCAATGTAATCCATGATTTATGAGATTGAACTTTAAGAGTGAGATCTTCCAAAATAAATTGCTAGCAGCAAGGTCTGTGCAATCCTGGAACATTTAGCTATTAAGTACCGTCTTTTTTTCTCACTAGTGGTATAATTTGCATTTTGATTAAACTAGCCAAATATTTTGTTGAACAAAAGAGTATCTTAGTAAACATAATTATGTTTTTGGTCTAGATGACCTTCTTCCTGAAAAAAAAAATCCTGGTTACCTTTTCTATTTATAAAAAGTCAATTAATGTACTTGGATAAATTAATAAAGAAGAGATAACTGATTAATCATACTTAATGTAATAGCAGATTGCTGGGAGCTTAGAGATTAGTCTAAGAATTTCCCTTCATGTTATAGGCTAATATTAATAGACTTAATTCGAAAGGACTATGTCCATTTTTTTCCTGGCCTTACCCACAAATTAACAGTGCACTGGTAAAAATTCCTGGCATATAACAGACACAGGGTAGCACTTAGGATAAAAGGACCACAGAGGTCCACATTTTTTGCTACTTGTTTTTAACAGGAACTGGAAATCTGTTCTGTTTGAAAATATAGATTTTAATTGTCACACAGAATAAAACTCTGGTATTGATTCAAGATGGATTTAGAGATATTCAGACCTTGTGGCTGATGAATCAATTTTGAGCTGCTCTTTAGTTCCCCAGTTGCTTTGTTAATTGCTGTCTTGTAGGTGTGTTTCCTGAGATTTGAGATAGATAGTGCAGCAGTTGACCGATGTATTTTAAGAGAAAAGACAGTCAATTCTATTCTTCCTTTTCTTTTGTAGACCTTGCCATTGCACAACCTGTAATTCTATCGACAGCTGGGACACATGCAGAGGATGAACAAAGCGAGCGGGAGGCAGATGATAACGTTTTTCCACTCTCTGGGAGTGTGTGATTCTTCTTGAGGAAGAGACTGTCTGAAACCATTGGATTCCAGGGTAGCTCAGCCTATGATAGACCCAAACGTATAATCGCAGCCCTTAAAATGTAATGAGACTCTAAAGTACAGTGAAACAATTCCAGACATGCATATGTGACATGGGAAGAACCAGGTGCCAAAAATTTCTCTTTTGTCTGGCCATAAAGTGCAAAAATATTTTCTCTAAAAGGTAAAAATCCAATGAGGTCTCTAACATAAAACTTTTTTTATATATGTTCTTCTCCACCATACTTCTCTTCAGAATTTTTTGAACACCTTCAGAAAATGAGTTTTTTAAAAAAAGGACTTGAATCCTCCTCTTCTGTTCAAGAGGCTGTTGGAAAAAAACATACATAATTTTTATGCATGTGAATGTATGAGCATGTATGTAAATCCAGAGTTGTACTGGACCTTTAACAGCATCCAGCTCAGCAGATAGTGACCAGCAGAAAAGACCTAGCCAGCTTGTCTGTACCATCGTTGGCAGCTCCCACATTCACCATGAGCTTGTGAAAGAGATGAGAGGGAGGATAAGGCACCACCTACCAATCAGAGACCGAGAGGTGGTGGCTCTGGACAGAGAGGACAGTAGCACAAAAAAGCAGGTAATGTTCAAAAGAAGTTGTGCAATAAGCAGTTCAGGAGGTGACCACAGTTTCAACAGCTGGCTCAGCTGAACGGGGCTATATCCCATCCAACAGGCTATATGCATATGAGAGGCAGACAGGGCCCTCTTTTGTATCTTCTTGTCGCCTGAGAACACCTAAGGTAATGAAATACCTGCTGCTAAGGTAATAAAATACTTGAGCTGTTGGAGGCAAGGTGTAGGTTTGCAGGGGAGAAGCCTGTCAGAGGGCTGGCCAGACTGGCTCAGGCCAGTGGTCTAACAACATGCATGTCATTGGAGCCAGCTTTCACGGGAGGAAGGTGCAGCAAACACAGCAGAAGACTGAAGCAGGGCAACCTAGCCAGCAATCCTTAGTGGTTGTAATGGACACCATCATATCAGACAGCCTCTGTGTATAGTCCTGTTAACCCCTGATATTTTTGATATCAGTTAAATGTCTGGTTCTCTTTGAACTTACTAATAAATTCTGAGGCAATGAGGTCTGTAATTTAATCCTGTGCAAAGGGTGCATGTATGTGTGGGGAAGGAGGGGAGGCACCTCTTTTTTTGGTGTTGATAGTTGCAAATTCTCATTTTCATGGAATTTGACTTTGTTAGATCTGAAGCCGTGCCCGGTGCTCTCCCTACTTTAATTTGGATCTAAACACAAATAGCAAAAGCAGAGCAAACAAATGGAGTAACACACTGTATTTGCTCACAATATTTATGATATGACCAATTAGACCGTTCCTGAGGTAAATGTTTCTTTATCAAAGACATTTTGCAAAGTGTATTTGAAAGGTTTAAAAAATTGTTATGTTTTCTCCCAAAAGCTTCTTTATACTTAGCTCCAACATAGTCTGATACTTTCTGGCTGTAGAAAATAACAGAGTTCCCATTAGCAAACCCGAATGGTTCTAAAAAGACTGTTACACATTTAAATTTTTTTTTAAAAAAGTAGTTAATCTCAAGCTTAAAATTGCCTACAATCTGCTAAACAGCTTTCAAGACTGATATATAAGTAGAAGAAAGGATGGTCTCTAGACAGCTAATCTTGCAACAAGTAATCCTTCGGGTTTTCAGCCAAACAGGATTGGAGACCAGGTTTTCTGTAAAGAATGATTAAGAGGTCTATGTAAAGTTCAGGTTAGGCATTAAATAAAAAAAAAAAAGGGGGCCAAGAAAAGGTTTTAACGGAAAACTAAAATTTCACAAATCTCCTGTTTGATTAACATCAGTAGTCCTCAGTTCAATGGAAGATTTTTTGTTTTATTTTGTTGTCACTGCATGCAATTTCCATGGTTATACTTCAAATTGCAGGAAACTGGGTTCATGCAGGATAGATTATGCATCTGATGATGTTGTATTCATTATACCCAAACCAGCATACCAGCACAGCCTCCTGGAGTGTGCATTGGACTGCCTCTCCTTATTTCCATGTTCAATCCCAAACACTACAGTGAAGGAAAGATGTCCATATATTCTTTAGTAATACCATGGAGGTGTGAAAAATGTTATACATGACTCAAACAGAATAAAACCTAATTTTTAAATCTTGAGTGAGCCCAGATTAGGACACTAATGACCCAGTGGAAAATTATGAGAATATTCTCGTCCAAGAGGAAAAGAAATTTCCCAAGAGTAACTATACATTGACTTCATGCATAGGCTGGAGAAGTTAGAGTGGGAAGCAGGGCAAAGGCTTGAGAAAGGCAAAGCTGGTATTAAACCACATGCTGAAGTTGTTCATTTTTGTGTGAAACAGTAGCTCACATTGTAGATGAATAAAATATAAGCATTTTTCACACGAAACAAAGTGGACATGAGGTTGCAAAGTGTTAATGAGGTCAGATCTTCCTAAAGACAGCCAGCCTTTGATAGTCTAAGAAGAGAGGAAAAAAATACAACTATTAGCTGCCAAGTCCTTAAATAACTATGATTTTGGCATAGTCTTTCTGATCATATGATGCACATTCTACTAGGGAAATCAGAGTTGTGTAAATTCTTGCAAAGTATTTTTAGAAAGCTATGAAGAATTGTCTGGAAGCAAATCAAAGAAGGAGACAATTGCCCTAAATTACAGAAATGTTTTAATTTCATTGTTAAATATCTGAGAAAACTTACAAGAAAAATAGCAAGCCTCTCTAAAAAGGCTATAATAAATCACTGTGTATAAATTTTCCATTCTGTGTATTGTTCTTGCCTAGGTTTGTCATTTAATTTCTACAAGTACTGTGAGAAATCACTTTGCCCGGAAGGTTTTCAGGGCTTCTATTACTGTTTGGAAACTTAAAATCCCTACATGACTCCATATCCCAAACTGCCATTCTGCCGTTAGAGCTGGGAGTTTGATGAACTTGCAGTGTTACATTAACAACTCCAAAGGTGTAGTTGCCTAGATAGGTATTTATAGGTAGTCTTCTAAAAGTGGCAGAATTTTTCTTACAGATCATTTAAATGACTGTACTGCAGCTTTTGCATCTGCAGGCGAAGAACTTCTGATCTGACCATTTTGACTCAAGCAAATGCACCTGAGGCCGTTTATTTATATTTCCTCTATTTCTGACGCAATGGGTTCCTTTGAAAATGAACATTTCCAAACAAAACCTTGTTTTTATCTGTACTAGTCATTTGCATCCATCCCTCCCAGCATTTAATTGTTACAAACAGTACCAGGACATTCTTTCTTGTGTTTTGGTAGTGTTTTGTTGCTGTCATAATGATTTCAAGACTAAAGGAGGCACCCTGACTATCAGGGCCAAATGCAAGACCTTGGCAGTAGAGAGGGTTACTGCTCTCTTGCTGGAGACCATCCCATCTCTGTTCTCAAAGGGTTTTTGCACGTCTCCCAAGCTGCACATGATATCATTGTTGAATGAAGAAGGAAAAGGTCATCCAGGTGAAGACGACAGCTCTGAATTAGCTTGCATCTTGATGTTCAGTGCTTTTTTTTTTCCCACAGCACTCATTAGGGTGAATTTTGTGAGGTGATGTATTTTTCCTAAGTGATGATACGATAGCTTCAGCTGAAGGTCTGTAGCCTCGTCTGTAAGATATTCAGCACTTTTATACTGCTAAACCCTAAACTGGTCCTATAGATAGTGGTAAAATAACATTAAAACCCCCTTTTTTTCCAGACCTGAGAGGTGAATGTTTAACATTCACTTAAGTCATTAGGAATCCAAGGTACTCAGCAGCTTGAAATCTGACCTCTCTTCCACTATAAAGAATGGAAAAACTATTAAGAAATCAGGACAGTAGGCAGAGTGTGCAACAATAACTACAACAAGGGCAGAAAGAATGGAGATAGAAAGTTGTTGAAAGTCTAATTTTGGGAAAAGCCTGAATCAGAACTAAGAAAGTACAAAAAAGTCAAATTAAGTGAATGTTCATTCCCATAATCTTTATATAATTTGTGAAAAACAAATGGTATGAAATTGCATTGTATAAAACATAGCCCTCCAATCAGGATCAAAACAGTACTTTCCTTCCTCTCACGTTCTAATCTTTACAGTTTCACCCTATTGCTAATGAGAAGGATGGCCAATAAAAAAAGTGGAGGAACTATCAGAAATGGGATCACAGTTCCAGGAACAGAGTAAAATCTCTTCAGTAAACTCAACAAAACAAAGATGGTTTCTTCTCCTTATATCAAACAACAGCATTTGTCAATGTCTGCGGTACGATGCAAGTGAATGAGCTGCTATATATTTCTCTATTACTGTCAGTGCAAAAATCCATCAGCTACAAAAAGTTTCCTTTAAGAATCAACAACTTTGTAGACTCCACTTATAAATGTAATCTAAAATAGTGAAGAAAAATATGTGAAGTAAATTAAGCAAAAACTATAGTGTGTTTCATTCAACTTCGAAGTAGGAACTATCTTTGTTTTATACCCTTAATGAATGTATTTGTAAAGCCTCATAAAATATCAATCAGTATTTTTACTCAGCGTTCCTTCCCACGGTGAGCTTGTCCTGTCTTTTGCATTAAGCAAGGAAATGTATAACTGTGTAAATACAGTGGAATTGAGGATGCAAGTACTGATGTCAGGATGGTGAAGCTGACTTGGATGAATGGGAATTGGAGAGGGTCTCCCTGCTAAGCAAAAGTGGTAGGAGGAAAAGAGACACTGACTCAGTTTAGGGTGGGGGATGTCTGATGGGGGTATGGGGAGAGTAAAGATGGGGAATAGGCCAGGGTACTAGCTAGAAAGGTAAGCTCAGAGAAAGAAATACAGCTGAACTGGAAAGTGTTAGGTATTCTAGGACATTAGCTAATAATACTGGAGGACTCCATGTATATGAAGCCAAAATGGCTCTTCTTTTAAATTTGCATACTACAGACTTGTCCTATTATTCCTAACCGTTTCCAGTACACAGACTCCCTGGCTTTCCTCTAATCCCATCATACAGCTGTGCAAGATTGCCTCTCCAAGCTTCAAAAAGGTGGCAAATAATGAAACAAGAAAGGCCTGCCCGAGCTGAATAGATAGCAAGCCCAAAATTTTCAGATGCAGCAGCCTTAGAAATTATGCATTAATATTTTCTCTGGCAACAGAGAGTTTTGACTGAAAGAGGCATCTTTACAAGAAGCTGTTCTGGCTTATTTTACATTCAATATATTTTTTAATCAAAGCCCTCCAGATGCTACTGTGTTGTCCTTGTTCAAAACCATCAACAGCCATATGCTACAGAACCAAAGGCTTAATTGCAAGGATGTATCTGGAATCCAACAGAGTCAGGAGAGACGAGGTGGAATTTTGTTAGTAATCAGGCAAGCAGACATGGACGAGATGAATAAGTAGCAAAGAAATACGCTCAGCATTCTCACTATTGAGCAAGTTTTCAATTACTTCCAGGTCCTACAGGTATACATTCACCCCTTATTTCTTTAAGTACCAACCAGTAATTGTTACAGGAGAGGTGAAATTAGGGAACACACAGTGAAGAAAAAATGCGAAGAAAACGCATAAGGCTACATTTTGGTGATGCCTCAACACTGATCTTGTAAGGAGCCAATATCTGTCCAAGAATGGAGTCGAAATGGAGCCAGTGGGAATGTGGCTCCATCGGCGGATGGATGAAACTGATGCATAAAGAAGAAAATGTATGAGGTTGTTGAGCTAGAGCTTGTGATTATTTACAATGACTAAGTGTTTTTGACCAACACAGAGTAAGTAGCTGGATCTGTGCCCTATTACAGAGCATCGTTAGCCTGGGTCTGTGTTATTGGCATATTTCACACGCTGCCATTTTAGATTTACTTAGTTTGAATAAAACTTATGAGCTGGCTTCTGAATGTGCAGCATAATAGTCATTGTGATCAATCACTGTTGTTCTGGGGTCTGGTTCCATCCTGCCATACCAATAATGTATTTGGATACACTTTGAGAAGAAAAGTCACAGGTACTCAGCTTTGTTTTGTATTTTTACACAATCAAGCATCTAATGCAAGTTAAATAAATTTTAGCACAGCAAAATCCCATAGTCCTCATAATATCCAACACCAATTAAAAAATTATTCCAAAATTTCCACTAGAGGTCAGTCAATAGATGGTAACTTTCATGTTGTAGAAATGTATATTGTTAGTTTCTTTACCTGCATAACTTGTGCAAACATGGTGCAAGAAAAATATTGTATATGAAAAACTTATGCAAGAAAAATTCTTTCAACGATGTGCTGAATTTTTAGAAGCTTATCCAGTATTATTGCAAGGTCACTAAATGCTTAGCTATCAAACAGAAAATGTGCGTGAAGAATTGCTGTTCCATAGTTGCAGCACAACCTGGATAAAACGACTCTGTTTATCGTGGAGTGTTTTGTAAATTATAGAAACTGACTGGAAATCTACATAAGGCTTTTACTAAGCTGAAAACCTAGTAAAACTACTGGGTTTTTTTAAAGGCAATCTGTCTTAACACAAAACTTGAAAGTACTGAAGTGCTTTAGTAGAAAGTGCCTCAGCCTTGGATGCTTTTCTTTGCCTCCAGACATGAAGGTAGTGCGTCTTCAATCTAGAAGGCAATTTTGTTGTCCAAGATGGTCTCTTGGGAACCATTAAAACTGGTCAGTATCTATGCCAGCTGCTATGTTTTGTTCTCAGTGAGTATTTACCTAATATTTCAATTTAAATTCTTCCACTATACTTGCAAAAATCTCCCATTTTCCACTAAGTGTCACCAGTGATGATGACTTTAATCACACTCAAATGCACTTTTTTTGTTGTCACCCCTCTGTTGCGACTGCATCAAGGCTGAGACACAAGCAATTTCTCCTAAGCATTCACCACAACATTGTTCACATGTGGACCAAGAACATCATAAATGTGAGCACCAGTACTGAATCTATCAAGATATTACATATGTACAAAGGCTATACGCTTTCATATCTCTGCTTGTTACTGAGATACAGATGTGAGCCCTACTTGGCATTACTCAGGCATACCACTCAGACATTTAACCATCCAACTTCAGGTAAACTGAAGTGCAACGTTTCTAATCCAGGAATCATTAGTTGGCTTCCGCTGCAAATCACGTGATGCATGATTACGAAAAACTTTGAAATACTTACAATATTTTAAAATTGTTTTATAAAAGATAATTTTTGTGCAGGTCTTGGTAGCCCCAAATTGCAAGACACTAACATCTTAACCAAGATTCATGGAGTAGGAGTACCATTAGCACTGGAATTGTTTCACTGTAATTGAACTTGACAGTTAACTATGAGACAAAAAAAGCTCATCTCTGTGAAGCCCCTGGAGGAGCAGAAATAGCATTTTCAAAAATTCCTGTTTTCCTAAAACTATCATCTGTGGGATTGGACCTCTAAGTATTAAGCTAAAGCGGCTTGCACAGTTTTGAGCATAGGTCAGAGGATTTTGGAATTCAGTGGCAGTATTTTCAAAATGAGTTATGTCTTTTGCCCTGTTAACAGTGCTTTTTCTGACACATGATATTGGAAAATCTATTTCTGGGTGTTTTAGCAGAGAAGGATGAGCTTGTAGAGCTCTTGAATCCAGTTTAAAATACATTCCTTTTGGTGTTTCACAGTCGTGAATGTTATAAAATAGAAATGTGCTTTGAGATAAACTTGTTGAGTTGGTATCTGGTATCTCCAAATGTTTGGGTGTTTTTGTTCTTTGACTTTCAGTCCTTAAAATCCTCTGCTTCAATCTGAATCAGCTGAAGATTCAGCTTGTGGCATCTATGTGAAAATGATGAAGCAAATATACCCATAATCTTGTTCATCTACAGCAGCCAAGGATTTGGCAGTTATACCCCTTTGTTTCTTTTGGTATGACCTGCAGCAGAAGACCACCTTCAGAAACCTGGGAAATTTTGGTTTTGTCATGTCCTTTTTGTGTTTTTACTGTGACGGATAGGTTTCCCTGAGAGAGAGCGGGAGGGGTGTTGGGAGGACAGCAGAAATGCACAAAGTGATGAACACGCATGGAGAGTTGGTAGAAGAAACTCATTTTGCTTGCATGTCAGAAGAGATGTGGGACATGCCCAAGGGAAGCAGGTTTCAGATGAAAGCTGCTGAACTTTCCATCTGATGCTCAGAAGTGAGCACTTCGCCTAATGGCTACTCTGGGAAATTTACCCTGGAGCTCTTTAAACAGATGCTGTCTACAACAAACGGAGAGGGATTTTTTTTCCTTAGCATGTGAGGCAAGGTTGAATGAATTTGAGTTTTCGCTAAATCAAACTTTTCTGAAGATGTTGTGCTGGTTTTGGCTGGGGTAGACTTAACTTTCTTCACCGTAGCTAGTATGGGGCTGTGTTTTGGATTTGTGCAGGAAACAGTGTTGATAACGCAGGGATGTTTTAGTTGTTGCTGAGCAGTGCTTACACAGAGCCAAGGCCTTTTCTGCTTCTCACACCTCCCCACCAGCGAGTAGGCTGGGGGTGCACAAGAAGTTGGGAAGGGACACAGCTGACCCCGACTGACCAAAGGGGTATTCCACACCGTATGACGTCACGCTCAGCATATAAAGCCAGGGGAAGAAGAAGGAAGGGGGGGACGTTTGGAGTGATGGCGTTTGTCTTCCCAAGTAAACATTGCACATGATGGAGCCCTGCTTTCCTGGAGATGGCTGAGCACCTGCCTGCCAATGGGAAGTAGTGAATGAATCCCTTGTTTTGCTTTGCGTGTGTGCATGGCTTTTGCTTTATGTATTAAAGTGCCTTTATCTCAACCCACGAGTTTTCTCACTTTTAGTCTTCCGATTCTCTCCCCCATCCCACTGGGGGGAGCGAGCAAGTGGCTGTGTGGTGCTCAGTTGCCGGCTGGGGTTAAACCACAACATCACACTTTGTTCTCTTCTTGGGTGGATTTATTGAGGAGGCATAGAACTTTGTGAACCATGATCTCCCTCACATCACTGCTTGGTGCAGTCAGAGTCTTCTTGCAGCAGTAGGGAATACCAGCCTGCCTTGGAGCTGCCAAATAGCATAGTGCCACAGCTGAGGTGTGTTGGCTCATTATCCCATCCACATTAATACCTGGGATGTTCTCATCCCTCCTTCTCCTCACTGCCCTAGGCCCTTCCTACCAGGCTGAACAGACAAAACAAACTACTGCAAAGACCTCATATTAAGGACTTTGTTCACTGTAAAAAATACCCACCAGCTAGCTAGGCTGCTTTCATGCTGGTATGAGTAAACCTCTACCAGTGATTCCAGATCTGCATCGGGGTACAGATCCAGTGCAGGTTTGCCCATTTAACTAAATTGTGAATGCATCATCTCTAACTGCACGTCCTGAAAGCAGGTAAGCTGCAGAAGTGTTAAGTGTTTCTAGGGATAGTGCCTTGCTGTGAATATCCCAAATGAGCAAGCCCACTTTGGCTGGGTTTATAAGTCCTGGTAAGTTACAATCCCCTTCCTCAGCCTGAAGAACTCTTGAGGGCTCTTTAGAGGCACTTGAAAAAATGCTACGCATCCTTCAGATTTAAATTTACATAGCTCCTATAACCTAAGTGCAATTTTATCATTTTATACCAGTCCAGCTTCAGTCTCTGCCATTTGAAGTTCTGGTCCAGAAAAAGTTATTAAAGAAAATGCTATGAAAAGCCTTGTTCATTTGCATCAACTGGTGTTCAGAATCAGACTAGCTATTAATGCACTTTTATTCGAGGACATATTAAAAATCACCTTGGGTACATAGAGGACTAATAGATACTTATAGATGTATAGATATGTGTGTGTATATAACAAGATATTATAGCCTTATCTATTCAGTTACAAAGGTTTTGGATTGAATTCAGTAGAAAGATGAGTATGGAAGGGTACAAAATAATTGAAAGGAGAGTTGAGGTTTCAGAAGAAAAAAAACCCCTATTTTGGAATGGATATTAAGACTGGGCAGGCCATGCTTTTTGCATGTTAGTTTTACTCTAAGTTCAACAGTCTCTACTGTACCATGAAGGGTGGCTGTAGACAACACTGAGTGAGTCCAGCTGTTAGAATGCCAGGTACAGCCAGACTCCAGGAAGCATTTCTCATTTTATATCACAGAACAAACTGACATCAAGAAAATACTTTGGCATTTTGGAACTCTCAGTGGCTGGTGTTTCTTCTGAGAGGAAAAAAGTTCCGTTTGAATGCCGTTCCCTTTGCCAGTATGTCCAAGAGTGCAATGTGAAGAACAGAATACTTTAAAAGCTGATACAATAAGACAGCTGCAAAATCCCATAAGAAAAAAATCCACAGAGAAGCAGAGAGATGAAAACAGACTGGACATACGATACCCTGTTCAGGGCTGGGAATCCAAACCTCGGCTGCTCAGCCATAATCAACATCAGTCTGCTACCCGATCTTCTTGATTCCTCACATACCCATGAGAGAGAAATTAAGAAGTGCTGAGAGTTTGGATAGCTGGAGCTGCTCAGATGTGATTGGGGAAAAAAAGAAGAGGTAATATGGTGCTGTGAAATGCTGATTATTTTATGACAAGCGTACCACATTTCGTCCTGCCGAATCCATGACAATGTCAGGATGCTAAAAAAAAAAACAACTAAACCCCAAAGGGTTTTGTCTCTCTCAGTCTTCCTGCATAACCAAGGAGCTGAAGGAGATTGTGTGATTAACAGCTCACTCACAATCAAGTTACCGCAACTCAGCAACTTAAGTTGTCAACGTGTGTCAGCTGAACTGTGGCAATTGTTTATGTGTGCGGTTAACACATAAAGTGCCAAGCAATGTTATTTAACTCTCTTTCATTGCATCAGATTATTTCCAGTGTGCCATGAGTTAGGAGCACACATTGGGAGGGATTCACTGCTCTAAATTTAGATCTCTGTATTAGAGGGGTCTACGCCTGAGCTAGTTGTCTGAGTTCATGCTAAAGTCAATGGAAAGAAACAGGTGCTTCTGGAGTGCACTTCATCTTATCTTGGGGTAGCTGTTCAAAACAGAGCAGGTGAATCCTGCTCCACTGTGTCTAAAAGGCATCTACACGATTAGCTCAGATATAATTGTCTAAGGTTAAGTGAGACTGATCTTTGGAGAGCTACCAGATCTCAGCTGATGACTCGATCACAAATCTGAGCATGAAGATATAGTGGTTGGTTTGGTATAATATTTCACTGATCATAGCAAAGAGAAATTAAGATTTTACTGAATATCAGTAAGAAAAGTATTAATCTAGATATTTTCTGACTTTAGATGGGATTCTTCTGGTTTCTTAAACTCTCTAAGTAAACAGGCAGGTCACCAGAAGGCTGTGCTGCCATCCAGCAAGACCTGGACAGGTTGGAGAGCTGGGTCGAGGGGAACCTAATGAAATTCAACAAAAGCAAGTGTAAGGTCCTGCCCCTGGGGAGGAACAACCCCATGCACCAGTACAGGTTGGGGGTTGACCTGCTGGAAAGTAGCTCTGCTGAGAAGGAGCTGGGAGTGCTGGTGGACAGCAAGTTGACCATGAGCCAGCACTGTGACCTTGTGGCCAAGAAGGCCAACGGGATCCTGGGGTGCGTAAAAAGGAGTGTGGCCAGCAGGTCGAGGGAGCTTATCCTGCCCCTCTACTCCACCCTGGTGAGGCCACATCTGTAGTGCTATGTCCAGTTCGGGGCTCCCAGTTCAAGAAAGACAGGGAACTACTGGAGCAAGTCCAGCAGAGAGCTACGAAGATGATCAGGGACTGGAGCACCTCTCTTATGAGGAAAAGCTGAGAGACCTGGGTTTGTTTAGCCTGGAGAAGAGAAGACTTAGGGGGGATCTTATCAATGCTTATAAATATCCAAAGGGTGGGTGTCAAGAGGATGGGCCCAGGCTCTTTTCAGTGGTGCCCAATGACAGGACAAGGGGCAATGGGCACAAATTGGAACACAGGAAGTTCCACCTGAACATGAGGAAAAACTTCTTTACTGTGAGTGTGACAGAGCACTGGAACAGGCTGCCCAGAGAGGGTGTGGAGTCTCCTTCTCTGGAAATATTCAAAACCCGCCTGGACGCGGTCCTGTGCACCCTGCTCTAGGTGTACCTGCTCAAGCAGGCGGGTTGGACAAGATGATTTCTAGAGGTCCCTTCCAACCCCTACCATTCTGAGATTCTGTGATACAGAGAAATCAGTCAAAAACCATCTGCCGGATTTCCTAGCATTCTTTGCTTTTAGGTACATATCAATTCCTCCCAGCCATTTACTTTTTTTATCTTGTTGCTTCTAATCCTGCAGATACTGGATGAATTTTCATTTTGCGGTACAAATGGACCTGCCACAGCAATCCAGTGAGACTGCGAACTCAAGCAGCACTAAAGGAAAAGTACAGCTCCTCATCTGGTATGATGACTCAATATTTTCAACAATTTACTGTCAGAGAATCATTTACTGTGGTTTTACTTCATACAGTGTTTCTGAGAGCATACAAGCCCTGATCCTCCCATGTGGTTTGGCAGTTTTGCTCTTGCAGTAAACTTGCAAAATATCTGGAGATCTGGTTTTACTGCCTTATCCTAATCACCTTTGCCGAAGGGTGATTCCTACAGGATATGAAGAACCCCTTCTCCAGCACCCCATCTTCTCTGTTTTGGGGTGGGAGGGAACTTTGGGAAAAAGAGCTTCCCAGAGCTCCTCTTCATGGGTATTTGTAAAAGTATCTGAGAGTATTAACAATAAAATATAGGACAGCCCTCAGGTTGCTCTAGATTGTATGTGGTGAGCTGAATGCTATTAGAAGGACCAGGTAAAGCTGCCTTTAATAATTGCATTCCACTTACCTAATCTAGCTCAGTCTTTACCTCATCCTATTGTAATGAGTCATGTGAGTATTACAAATAACTTTTACTGCAATGTTGGTTAAGCAGTTGCCACTTCATTCCTATCTCCTATTAGGCTTTCCAGTCCAGTTGTACATCCTACCTTGTGCTGGCATGAGATTGATCATAAAAAAAAATATGCTTGGGGAATCATTTTTTCCACATAAATCTGTCTCGCAGTGTAGCTGCCCAAGCACTTGCTCCAGCACAGCAGAGGAGAGGGAGAAGGGGGACAGCTGCTGAACACTTGTGTACAGCCTCAGGACTAAGGAGAGAAAATTGTCTTGGTTTCCCCTCTAGTAATCTACAAACACTGGGGGGGAAATCATCCTCATTCCTAGTAAAAATGACAGATTAAGATGCTGACAAGTTAGAAAAGCTTTAACCAAAAGAAACTGAATGAGAGCACAACATTTGGCTTTCTTCCTCAAACTCTGCGTTTTCTGTCAGTGCAGCACTTTTATGGCTTATTTGTCTTTTACAACCTTTGCCCCATTTCCTTCGTTTATGGTATCTATTAGCTAATTAGTCATAAGAAACCTAAATCTAAGCTCAGTCTCACATGAGACTCAGATTCAATCAGGAAAAACCTGATGACTGCCTTGCAGCACTTTTCCCTCGACGTTCACAGATAACCCTCATGCCTCCAGAGAGGTTGGTTGCACTCCGACCTTCGCACAGAACTATGAATGATCACATTTTATTTCCCTCTATTTGGGATGTGCTGCAGCTTTTCTAGCAGCCTCCTGTGTGTACAGCTGGATAAAATAATGCCTGTTCTGAAGTGAATAGGATTGCAGTCTTTGGCTTCAGTGGTGTCAGAACTTGGCTACAGATTAGTCCCAATTACTGGTAGTCTTGTGAAATAACGTGATATAGCCTGTGTATCTTAACTGCGTTTTGTAAATTACATGTAAATGTAGTTCAGGCCTTTGTGAAGAGTTCATCAAATTCTGGAACATCAGTAATACTCAATTTACTTGTTAAGTTCACAGAGGATACATTGGGGTGTGTTCAAACGCAGTGGCACTCAAGATTTCACTGACCGCTTCTATAGGCACAGGTAAAAACTACACCAACTCTGCTAGATTTTAGAGTGACTTGTTTAGGGCCTTAGTCTGTGTTCCTTCACTTTGTCTGGATGTCTGCAGTGAGGTCAGGTAAACATGAAGGGATCTGCCATTCATTTTTTGCAATGTTTCCCATCTCCTCTGCGCTATGGCAGACAACGAGGCGATGGAGGATCTGACGTTTGGTGGGTACCAATTGCTTTGCAAGTATTGATGTGTCTTGTGGTTAGCACCGGCTTGTTCCAAATGTTATTCTATCTCATTTTATACATATCATTATGCCGCTCTTAATTGCAAAATAGTACAATTTCTCTTGCAGAATATAGTATAAAAGATGCAGGGTTTGATAACCTGGCTGACTTCTTCCTCTGAACTGATAGTTTGAGGAGCAAGGTACTATAGCTTATAATGGCTTTTCAAATCTTCCTCCTTCTGAGAGCTGGGTTTTCTCCGCTTTTCTGCTTTGAGTAAAAAGAAATCATAATTTCTTAATTAGTTTCATCATTTAACATGAGATGTTTGCTCATTATAACTGTAAAAGAGGTAATTTGCATTTCTGTGACACATACCAGAAATACACTGCCATTGAGTATTCACCTGTCATGTTGCTTTTTACAGTTTTATGATAGAAATACAGCCCTTCTTATATACAGCATTTTCACAGTTAAAAAAAAATAGAAAGCAAAGAGAAGGTATTCAATATGAGAATACTTCCTGTTCTTACAGTTGTTGCTTTTCTACACAAATAATTCTTCCAGTATTGGGATCTAACCTAATTGATTTTTAGAGAGATTTGTTAGCATTACACTCTGGCTCTGCAGATAAGACTTTTAGAAAGTATGGGTTGTTAGTGTAAGAAATGGCTAAAATGACTGTGATAAGCCTGTTTCCACGCTGTCTGAGAGGGTGTTATGTGAGATGCTGTCCTTAAGTGTTTATGCTTGCACAGATGATTGACTTAAAATCCCAGCACCTGTGATCTCTATAATGTTCAATCTATTTGTGCAGCTGTTCCTCTGAGACTGTTACATGCAGTAATTGATTAGTTCAGCAGTCCTTCTACATCACTGCAGTGTTATGAAAGCTGGTGAATTAATATGCTACGTTTCAGCAGCATACAGCTTCTTCCTCTGTTTGCATACTTCTCAGGTACCAATATTTTCCTGTAGGAGCCCTACTTTTCCAAAATGGCTAGAACACTTAAAAATATTTATTTTAAAGGTAAGAGGGAAAAGAATCTGTCCTCATCACTTCCTTTCCCAAAGTCAAATAGTCTTTCTATTTCATTTCAGCTGATGAAGATAATAGTCTTAAAAAGGGAATCAGGAGCTGGAGAGCATGAAGGATGCTCAGTGGAGTACAAGCAACCAATATACCTTGTCTTTATTTGTTATCTGAAGGGAAAATGTCATGTTTGAAATAAAGTGATGATGATAGAGTTTAACTGTACTCACAGAATTCATATAATGTTACTGTTTCTGAGGGACTGCTATGGTGCAAAGAAAAGATTATCTTAATTAATCTTCTCCCATGTTATCTAGTTGTCAGAGAACATTTCATTAATTCACCTACATGTAGTGGATGGAATGAAAATATTCTCTCCTACAAAACAATGTTTAAAACAATGCTATCACATAGCCTGTTGAAATTTAAAAGGGCAATAATGTAGTCTGTGGTCACTTCCCAGTCTGATGTGCACAATTAAGTCTATTTTTCAGGCTAACATTTTTCTAGGACTATCACAGCAAGCGATAATCAAGCTGCCTCAAAAGCACTGCAAAAGTTATAGATTTTTATATACCTAAATAATTATATTACTGTGCTTGCACAACCCTAATATTCTGTCTTAGATTCATGTCACGTTGGTTCCTGCTTGACAGTTCTTCACGTTCTCCAGAGTAAGAGCTGGCTTAGGACTAAAACAGTATTACATCTGACAAAGCATATGAGGTCTGACAAGGGACACTTTATAAATATGTGAAGAACCGAGCCTCATTCTTTCAAGATGTTTCTGCCCATCTTCCTTCAGCTCACAGATCTACTTTGGGCTTGTTAAATGCATGCCTGCTTTTTTTTTTTTCGGTGTCAACAGTTAATTGCAGATAAAAATCTTATCATTTATATTACTCATCGGGTCATAGTCCTGCAAAATGCTAGACATAAGGCATGCAGTGGTATTCTCATGCTGAAGATGATCATGCACCCAAATGTGTTGTTACATCAATTAT
This sequence comes from Fregata magnificens, assembly GCA_013389945.1. Taxonomy (NCBI): domain Eukaryota; kingdom Metazoa; phylum Chordata; class Aves; order Suliformes; family Fregatidae; genus Fregata; species Fregata magnificens. Next base: position 70,665 of record WAAD01014090.1, read on the forward strand.
CTATAAATTCAGACTCTGCATCATGCATACGTGCATACACGTCAGGATGCATGTCTAGATAAGGAATTAACCAAGTGACGTTTAGGAGAATGTCTTGATTTAGATCAGATGAATAAAATTGCACATGTAGGTACAGATGCAAAACAAGGTCAGTGGAGTGAGAGGCTGTTTCTTTGCAAATCTGGGCTTAGGTATTGAAAGACTGAAATTCAAATACTTGTGATTTATATGGCAAATAAAAAAAAAAGGAAAAAAATCCCATGAAAATGCACCATTGTGATGTAAGAAGTAAAAAACCGTGTAAGAGAAATACAGAAAGGGTGGAATCACTTCAGATTTTTACAGTTTTTGTATCACTTCAGTGAACACAGAAAAAACATGTATGTTGAGTAGTAGCTAGCATGTAGTAATATAACTATGGCAACAGCATGGTGACTGCGTTATACTCCTGTCATGTATGAGGTATGAAATGATGCCTGTCAGGGTGGGAGGAACATGCAAATCTTATCCAAGCACTATGTCAAGAGCATCATAACCTTGGATCACACTCTTTTTCCAGTCATGCTGTTGTAAATCAACAGAATACATTCTGGCATAATTTACAGCTATTTTGGATTTGTATATGGATAATGTTTTTTAAAAAAGTGATTGCTTGCGTTAGGAATAAATTTGTGTTATGCTACATGCTCTCATGTAAGTCTGTTCAAAGTGACAAAGGTTAGTCCAGGGAGACCTGGAAGAAGACATCTAATTAAAAGATTTTGTATTTTTTTTTTTTTCAGTATTGTGAAAGCAGCTCATTAGGAGCCTAAGACTTGAGGTGCATGCTTAATAAATCCTTGTTACTTTGTTGCATCTATTCTTGCTGACAAAAACCATACTAAATTCCTTAAACAATGCAAGATAAGAATAGGATCCTTTAAAACCCAACAAAGATGAGTAAATTTAAATTTGGCTTTCTTTTTATTGAAATTCTTTTTGATATTAGAAGAAAATATCTTGCTTTGTCTCATGACCAGTCCTGAATATTTAAAAAATAATTCATCGAGCTTTTGAAAATCAATGTTACAAAAAGGGAATCTCATTCTCTTTGATTTCTGAGTCTTAGATTACACTTTGGCCACATGGTCAAGCTTTTTGCTATAGCTGCAAGGACTATAAAGTTTGAGGGGAGCTGTAACACCCCTCCCCCCCTTTTTTTTTAAAGTAAAAACTAGTATTCTCATAAAATCTTATGAATGATGAGCTGAAGTCTTGAAGTCATTGAATACCTTGAAGGTCCCCATAAAGCTGGCAGGAGTTATGATAGACATCTGGAACTGCCTTTGAAATCAATATGTGAAAATCTGTAAGAAAAATACAGGTGTATTGGAAACTGTGAGAAAAATACCCTCCTAAAATATATGAAACACAGGATCTGAGAAATAAAGAGCTGGAAGATATCTCATGTTTTGCTATTTCATCTTCTTGCTCTGAGGTAGGAGAGGTCACATTGAAATGCTCTTGAGCAGATATTTACCTGACATGCTACTGAAAACCTCCAGCTTAATCTTCATAACCTCTGTAGGCACTCTTGTAGAATTTTGCTGTCCTCGTTATTAAGTAGAAAGTTGCTCTAAACTCCAGTCTAGCCTCTAACCTTTCCCTGCTGTGAAACTAACCAAACTTATTCTTTGTTTCACCCTCAATAACCTTGGAAAATAATTAACCACTACACTCTTTTTAACCATTTCCAATACACATGAAAACTGCTGTGTCCACTGTATCACATTACTATCCTCTATGTAGTTAAAAACCGATCATTTAACATTTGCTCTGGCTTCTTTCAGGGTATGAAATAAGCTGATATATAATTCCCCAGACCCTTTCCATATTAAGGGAAGTACAGTGCTTGCCTTTCACCAGCTTTCCATGACTTCTGAAGGGTAATGATTCGGAACAGATTCCTTTGGCTTTAGGGTACATTTCAGCATGCCCCACTGACTTCAAGACAATCCATTTATCCATTCTCTATCATGCCCTTTAACTGTTCTGCCCTGCTCTCTACTCACCTGCTAATACTAATTGCATTAAGCGGCCGTCACAAATTTTGTGAACGCTGATGCAAAAGGGCAACTCAGCTTTCTCCTCGTCATCCGCTATGTGCTCTCCGCCTGCTCCTTCAGCAAAGGAGCCAGTCAGACTGCCTAAGTGGTCTTGCTCCCTCCGCAGCAGCCCATAACTTCTGCTCGCCTTTCCTCCACCTCCTCAGGAGTGCCACCACCTCATTTCCTCCCCTGGCATTGAGTGCTATTGCTCACGACATATTTCATACAAAATGCATTCTGCCTTTAGGATCTCAGGCATTTCCTCCCTATTTGTCAGGCTTGAATAAAAAATAGCTGCCCACCTAGTTGTTTATTTTTTTTTTAATTTCTTGAAAATATAAACATTAGATTTATGTCCTCTCAGCTCCAACATTTTGAATAGAATATCTTGAAGTTAATATAAAGGCTAATACAGGGTTATCCTAGAACACAAATGGAAGTGTTACACAGGTTTCCTTCAAAAAGTAGATCTTCCAGAAAGATATTGCAAAACCTTGATGATTTGCTCATTACAAAAACAAACATCCTGCTAAGAAAATATAAGTAAATTCCCTGATTTCAGGCTGATAAAGCAAAAGCAACTATCGTGCTTGCCTAGTGGTCATAATTAATCTCTATGCATTATAATCAAATGGTTTTTTACTACTGTGGAGAAGAGATACGATGGGTCTCTAAATTCTTAAGCTGATAGTCTGAAAGTAACATCTTTATGGAGGGGTTATGCAGTCAGAGCAAATCCTGTGTTTAAGCAAATCTCCTAGTACTGCTCAGAATACATTTCAGTCACTGTTTTCTGAAGTCCAAAGAAGTTTTCATGTGCCTTTGCCAGGCAAGTTTTCTTCTTTCCTGCCAGAAATAACCCAAGCCCAAATGTTATACTATTGGTTTAGCTTCAGGTCAAAAGCATGAACTCTCTAAGACACGGTAGATTCTTGTTCACTCTCACTTAGATTTACGTCAGGTCTTTTTTTTTTGACTGGTGTGTGGTAGAGAGATCAACTGAAGAAAAGAGTAGATGTGCTATGGAGATAGCAAATCAGAACATAAATCACATATTTAGAACAGTGGAGGGAGAGCAGAATTTTAAAAAAAGCAAACAAATGATATTGCAGCAATTCAAATCATAAGCCTAGGTGAAGGTGCATGGCAAATTAATGGATTTTTACCTTTTTTACTGCTGAATTGTGACGGTGAGGCAGAAGGTAACAAAATGGAAGAGAAGATAGATAGGAAAAAAACTGCCATTCATCATCTTCTGTGCTTTGAGAGGATGGTGAATCCCTGTGCACTTCTCAGGTGTCCCTGTGTGGTGAGTCCCTCTCCTCTTGCACTTAATCTAAACCTGTACCTGAGCAGTTGTGATTTGTAGGCTCTTTCCTTGTCTCCAAGACACTTGCACGTAGAGGATCCCCTCCTGATTACCTCATTCAGCTGTCTTTCAAGCATTCAAGTAAATTAATTTGACTTAAAATTAATATCTTGCCGAAAGAAAATGTTTTATAAATGCTCATTGCCTTTGTGGGACTTATCTGAAATACTAGTCTAAATGATTGCATTTTATTATCTTTCCATAAGATTTTACTGCTTGTGAAATAACAATCAGTTTAAATGCAGTTCACCGTTGTCTGCCCAGAGATAATGAATATCTCTGAAGTAAATCCAAATACATTAGCAGTCTGTTCAATAGACATCATACTCCCATCCAGAAATGTTATTAATTTCTGTGTGTTGGAATATTTCACATTCTTGTTTGTTGATCGAGCTATTATTTTGTACATTAATGCAGATAAAAGCATCAGCACTATATTTACCAAGGAAATTTCCAATATGCTGATTAAGCCAAAGCAAATTTTATGTCCTTTATGACCCTGTTAGATTGTCTCAGTTTTTAAGTGAATCGAGCACTTTACACTCGTGGGCATCCTGTCTGTGAATGAATAGCTAATCGCCTTATTATTAACCTGAAAAGCTGCAAATGAAGAGCAACAGTTAAAACCTCCCCACTTGAAAGCTTGCTGCACGTGCTCACTTCCTATTCCTCCTCTTCTCCTCTTTCCTGGCAAATGTCCTCGTGAAGCTCTGAAAACTCTACTGGATTTGGGCTGGCAGGTGAAGTGATATCTGTGTCAGGTATGAGTAAGTCTTTTTGGTGCTTAGAGCACCTTTAGACTCTAGGAGAGCTTTACTGGTGGGAATCTGTTACAGGATTTTAGGCAACTTCAGCTTCAGGCTATGAATAGGAGGCATGAGGTCTGACTCATAAATTTAGAAGAAGAAAGCATATTCCTGTATATACAAAAAAGTTTAGCTTGAAATGCTTGGTCTGCTCCATTCCCTGGGGAGGTGGCCAGGTCTGAGGACAAAGAGCTGCATGGGCAGGCAGCGTGTCCTCTTTCCAAGTGCAGCTCTGTGGTCAGTGCATTTTCAGTCAAGTCACTTCCCTGCCATGGATCTTTTTTTCATCCTCCTTCTCTAGGTTGCGTGCTTTCTGAGGCAGGGGTTCTTATTTTATACCTACAGCATCTAGCAGGGGTCTCAGGGTACAACCGTGATAGAGATAATCATGAACAAAACTCTTTAATAGAACCCTGCTCTTCCTTTGAAGTAGTTTTATTTGTAATCAGGTTATTAACCGCATGACTTGCACTCATTTTCATCAACAGGTTGTTTTCAAATGGATTTGCCTATTTACTATTCATTATTAACAATAATGATATTGCATGGGCATGGAATGGGTTTAATGGAATAGAGAGCAGGATTTGAAATGTTCATCAGCCCTTTTGCAATTTACTCATGTGCAAGACCCCCACGTGCCATTTCTACATCATGATAGTAAGCATACTTTAAGAAATGACATTTGTCAGTTCTTAATAAGTTTTGCTACCTTTAGATTTTTGCTTCTGTTTACTAGGGGTTTAATTTTTGAATGTGTAAACCCCAATGCTGTCATATGCCAACACACACTCACGTTAGACTTGTTTATGCACATTTAGAAACTGTGCTTTCCAGTTGTCAGACAAGCTGCGTGGTCTCTTCCAAGTGGTATGTAGATTTCTCCTGTAATTAATATATACTTCTTCAGCATATGTTTTCCATATTTGAAGGGTAATTTAAAGGCATAACTATCCACAGCCAGGCAGAAAGACTTTTTTACACAGTATTAAATTGTTTATAAACCAACAGCACGCAGGCACCTTGATATGAAAAGTTTATGCATGGGTATTTTACATTTAAAAAATGCAACATAAACAGGTACACCAAAAATGAATACGGCAAACCACCTGGTCAAATTTAAGTAACTAAGTTTACCACGTCATTCTGGTCAGCTGGTGGTCAGCAGCACCCAGGAGGCAGCTACTCAGGGAGTCCCTTATCCCCCTTGCCTGCCCTGGGTCTGTGCCTGGGCTGATGGGCTCACTTTCAGGTTGTCAGACCAAGTTTAGGAAACCATCGTGATACTTTCATCCATTGAGAAAAGCTGCCCACTGCCTCACTGACCGTGCCCAGTGGGCTCCCAACTTTTGAATGGCATGGGGACACGTTGGCACCCGGATGGTGGAATAAGTGCCATTTTACCTCTCCAAGGTGCATCTGACACGATGGTACCTGTGAAAAAGGTATTTTTCAGGCCTGCCTTACACATTTTGGGTACGTTTAGATAGCAGCAAAGAAAAAAAAAAGTACTGATGTACTATTGATAACAAAGTCTCTAGGACACATTTTCCATGTTTCTTTAACAAAACCAGAATTTCTTTAACAGAATATGTCTGTAAAAACAACAGAATAACACCCTCTGCAGACAACCTTCTTATCTCCAAAATTCTGCAACCTTTCACATTTCAGGAAGACCTGAAAAAGCTGTCACGGTCTCTGAAAACACCCACCCCATGGGTTCAAGCCATGTACTTTACCAGCACTCAGGAGCACTTGATTTAACTTATTTGCAGCTCAGAAGCATGAACAGAGAGATGATTTTAGAGTAGTAGGCTGGAAAAGCCTTCGTTAACTGTGCTTCTCCTCCTAAAACAGCATCCACTTTTTGAACGGGGGGAGGACAAAGGGATGCCAAGTAGTCCCAAAATGCAAACCTGTCCCTAGAAAAGTTTCAGTGCTGATGGTGCTGTGAAAGCTGAACTATTGCAGAGATTGAGTGGCAGATGGAAGTACCTGAGCATGTGTGAGCCAAGGCAGCTACCCTGGCTGGTACAGCTGGCTGGGCACAAACTACACAGCTCAGGTGATTACAGCAGTGAAGGTGTGTCCAGTTAACCAGATCCCTGAATTTAGTCCATCCTGCTATTTCACCCTATTCATGCAAGTGAATTACATTTAAAGAGCATTATGGCAACTTGGAGTCAGTAACTGGCTATGTGAAAAATGATGCTAAACCATTATCTCTGAATTTTACTAAATAAGAAAAATATATTTCTCTAATGTGTTTACATTATCCATACTATAGCAGTTAAAGACCCCATCATCAGCTTTCTCAAATCAATAAAAAAGGGACTGTGGATCAATCTCTCTTTTTCCTTTTTCTTTTAAGTGTATTCTGATGTCATTTCTTGGTCAGTAATTTTTGTGCCCTCTCAGTTCCTGCTGAGACAATCTCTTAAAAATTTAAGAGAGTCCTCAGAATTGTGCTGACACTGTATGCATTTCTCTTCTATTATCTAGTGGTGTTTTTAGTACACAGAGTATTCAATCTTCAGGTGAAAGTGTCAAAAGCACTTTATAAATGAGTTTCTAAGCCAGTTTGGATACATTATGGGAGCTGGCTCCGTACCACAATCAGTTCAGAGATGCATTTCTCTCTTTGCTATTAGTTCAAAGAAAATATGGCTCCTAATAAAGAGAAAAAAAAAAAAAATCTGCTTTTCAAAACCGTCCCAGTGGTCCATATGCAAGAAGTTTGCCATTGCTGGTTTTACAAAGAAACACCTCTGATTGCTGAGTTACACATCTTAAACAAAACTAAAGCCTTCCCAGAAGTAAACCAGCCTGGCAAAGTTAATTTATTTTTACTCATTTGGCCTATTCCTGTGAAATTTGGGCTCTTTTTAGGAAGCCACACGTTCAAAAATAACTTCTAACTTTGTTGGTCTAAAATTATACTATTGCATTTTTATGCATTTATTTTTCAGCTTCAGAATACTTTGACTACATCTGAGGCTCCACATGGATATGCTAAAATAATTTTGCAAATTATTCAATGGGTCCTTAAATGTTGCCTAGCGCTCACAATACTGTATCCCATCTTTGTGCTCTTTTTTTGGAATATTATTCCCAGGTGATTTCTTCTCTTTTCTCCTCTCACTAGTGGTTTTGAGCTGTCATTCCCTGAATTTTTTACTTTCAAATAAATGGTCAGGTAACTTTTATGAACGTATTGGTAAGCAGGGTGTTCTTTGTTTGTTGGTAGGTATCCCGTTGAAGCTGAAAATGGGTATCTGGTTGAATTTCTAGACAGCCTCATAGACAGCATTTTCTTGTCAGTGTGTTTTCACCTGTGCCTATAAGATTAGCGTATAAGTCATAGGTACAGAAGGGCAGACACTAAAAATCACTTGCACCCATCTATAAAGCACTGAACAACAGAAAGTATTTTTAAATAAAATAAACTTACAGGAAACACCAAAGTGTAAGCAGAGCGTAAAGATGTAATTCCAAGGTATGGAGGCAATCGTAGGAGAGCACCTAGGGACCACAGCCTTCAGTCCTCTGGCTCTTTCTCAAGGCAGGCATTCCTAGAAGACCTAAGGTCTGTTTACATTTCCATCACTGACTTATGAGATTGTGGACAAAACACTTCATCTTCTCTTGCTTTACAACTCTGAAATAGTACTTGTCTCGCTTTATGAAGTGCTTAGATTTCCTAGGGAGAAGGGGTTGTGGATAAATCACCTCTTTATAACCTCTCACCCATGCCTGTCACATAACTTACATGCAAGCTTTATGAGGAGCTTCTTTTTTTGGTCTTGAGGTATGCTAGAGAAGGTTATTGGGCAATATGAATGCTTGCCAAAACCCTTATTTGTTCTGCAGGATTCATTTTCAGTTGAAAACAGCTTTCCGAGAATTTGTTTTTGATGATACAAATATCAAGTGTCAAACAGGGCAGGACTGCAGTTACAGTCTTGAAGAACAGTGAGAAAGCCACACAACTGGATCCCTATCAGCTCACACTTGATAGTTATGTCCTGCAGTCTACTGTCCTTCATGGCACTAAAAGTCAAGCAAATTTTGTATTTTGTACCAAAAAAAAAGTAACTGTGTTTATTCTAAGAGCCACGCATTTAGAAATTATCTGCTGGCATTTCATAGCATCAAAAGGAGAGTATTTTTGGCTTGTTTTTAAAGCCTGTAATTCCACTGGCTTGAGAAAGATAATGTAAGCTCTAAGGTGACCCTATAAATATCTGAGTTTTGTGGTGTCTTCATAAAACTCAGTAAGGACTTCAGAGGAAGCAATCACATACAGAAAAGAAATGCCTGACTGAAGAAAAAGACTATGCTTGCAGGGAAGACGGTCACGAGAAACAAGGAGGAGTTGTGATTAATCCCATGCACAGCTCGAAAGAAGCTATAAAGGCAAGGAAAGCTGTCTTGGAGAATCCTTTTTACTAGATAAGTAAAATTTCTGTCTCACTATGGTAAAGAAAAGCATAACTGGGAAAACAATGAAGTGTATTCTCTAGCAAGAAATGTTCAGACCTCGTTCAGCACTGACTAGGTGGTGTCTGGAGGAAGGGGCTGGTGGAAAATCGTCACCCAGAACGCTAGACGCAGATAGTCTGCTCAAAGCTTGTTCCTTCTGTCTTTGTTTCTCAAAGTGAAAACATGCTTTTTAAAGCACATTTTTCTGCTCTCCAGTATAAATCGTGTTGCATGTAATAGGTATAGTTACAATCGTGCTAGACGGAAAGGAAAGGATCAAAACTTTGTTGCATGTAATAGGTATAGTTACAATCACGCTAGACAGAAAGGAAAGGATTAAGACATTTTTCTGACCAGGATGATTTTATAGTGCCTGAAAAGAGGCTGACCCCAAAGAGGAGCACAGTAAGAAGGCATGAATGCAAACTCCAACCTGGCAGCAGAATTTAACAGGGGGAGCCCCCTGCAGCACAGTGCTGGGAAACCTGATGAGATTTGCTCCTGCTTCTAGCAGCACTTGGTCTCCTGACTCCCTGGTGGGGACCACCCGAGACCTACATCAAGCACACACAGTATATTTTTAGAGACTCTAAGACTCCATTAGCTGAAGTCATTGCTAACATCAAAACATTGCATAACATCAAAATTGTTATCAGAAACATTAAAACAGCTCAGTCCCTATATCAAAACAAACAGAAAAAGCACCAAGTTAGGGTTCCTTTCCATGCTACATATTTGGCTAAAAATGATGGGCAAGAGGAAACCATTAAGCCTACAAAGTCGTAAATTATTTTCTTTGGTCTTCCCTCTTCCTGTAATGGATGGTGAAACTGTTTGGTTTACTTCTCTGCCGTTTGTAACTGTGTGGTGATCTGTGCAGCAAAACAAGCTGCATGTCTGTGTGGGGCCCTTCATGACCTTGTTATATTCCCATGCTGGGGACCAATGTGTGGAAGAAAACACAGGATGTGCCAGTAATCAGTAGTCTAGCAGCAGAGCTGGTATTTAGGGATACTTAGTCTATGTTTTTACTGTATTCCCTAAAATATATCTCTTGATAAAAATGAAGATAGTCGCAACTTTGTCAGCTTTAGCTATAAGAGGAATTGAAAGGAAAAAAAGTTGCAACTCCAGGAAAACAACCTTTAAATAGAATTCTTTTCTAATTTAGTGTCTGATAAATGCTGCTAGGGAAGAAAGAGAAAATTGATTTTTCTCAGAATTTTTAGTGCAATATTCCTTTTCAGCTGAGATTAACTGTAAAAGGCTTCTCAAGGTTAATATGTTTGAAGCTGTGAGGACACATAATAATCCGTCAATTAATCTCAGTATCCAGCAGCTGTCATGTGAAAAACAGTTCATACAGATAAACAAAACAACAGATTCATTGGCTCTTTAAACATTAATGCGAAGAGTTAGCTTAATGGCATCCTATCAGGCTCGTGGGCACCTTGTCATCCATGGTTTGCCTGCAGGGCCTACTTCATCAATTTTTTCAGAGATTAAGACGAAAAGAAGACAGTTGTTATTCCAACAGAATTGTTCCCTGCCTGAGCTACTCGCTAGCTCTCACAACATCACAGAAAATTATTTGTATGAGTTCAGTATATTAAGTGAAATTGATAGAATCACGTTCACGAACGCTCGTTTGCTCTCATGGCCTGGGGTTGTTCGTCTGCTGATGTATGTTAAACCTCTGAAGTACTCAGGGGTCTACCCAGAGAAAAACAAAGGTGCTCTGTAAATGCAGCCCATCTGCTTCCCTCCGTTGCCAAACATATAGGGAGAATCATATTCACAGGAGTGGCTGTGGAAGAGCTGGGCAGCGCAGGGATGTTCCATAAGATGCAGGTTCAGTCTGCAGAGCCACCTAGCCTTGCTCCAAAATAGAAAAAGAAAGATGACTGTACAAACTGGCCTGCAAAGGCAGAAGTGGTAGAGGACTGATTCTGTACAAGACGCTATTAATTTCTCACTGTATCATTTCTGATTATTCTACAAAAACGGAAAGGGCAACACGGGTTAGCGGACAGCAATAGGCCAGTAATCGTAGCGCTGCTCTTGAACTCGCTGTGGACAGGAAGGGTCTTGTACAAAAACATTGTTCTTTGTTCTTTTAGTTAAAAAAAAAAAGGGATTATTTGCCTGCTTTAATTTTCCTTACAGTTTAAATTGTGTGTGATAGTATATTCTAATTCCTGTATAGTTTGCTGAATTTTACCAAGTTGCATGCAGTTGAAATCACCATATCCTATTGTGAGTACTACAAGAATTTTTCAACATGGAGGACATTATGGGAACAATCTCTGCATGTTTAAAGAAAGATATAATCGTGAATATGTTGGTAGAAAGATGTGAAGTTGTTTTGTAGATGACCAGAGCAACAGAATTTAATTTTTATGGATGAAGCTTTACTTGGCCTCAATAGTCTCCTCAGAGGATTGGGAGAACCTTATCAAATGCTGAAAATAAAAGCAAGTTGGGAGTTTAAGATCTAGCATTAGGTGACAATAGCAACAATTATTTATGTGAACATTTCATTTACCAAAAGCAAACAACTTCAAAACAAAAACGTCAAGCCTATGCAAAGCGAGACCCTGTGGTTTCTTCCAGGATGGTGCTTTCCTTATCTTTTGAGCTCTGGCCTATTAATGGTGCTCAAAACTTCTTAGTGATGGCTATGGTGCCTTATAAGAAGTTTCTAACTGGAAAAGATTTTGGTACTGTCTAGTTCACAGCTTATCTTGTTCTTAAAATTCAGTACCATCAGGACAAACAAGATATTTTAAAATAATACCTCACTGTTCCTTAAAGAAGATGAGTGCATATGAATGTTAGGTTTCTTTAATGTGTTCATAATGTGACTCTATTTTAAAGAAATGCCTGGTATGCCAATGTTATTTTCTTGCTCTAGTAAGTAATGAAGCTTGGCTGGAAGAAAGGAAACACAATTCTAGTGAATAAAATCTGTTTACAGTGAAATTAGGCCTGATCCGCATTGCTTCATGACAGTTAACTCTTTGCTTTCTTAGCACTGATTCAAAGTTTAAAACTCCTTGGTCTCTGGCATAGGAAGGAGAGGACTTTCTGCCACTTTACTGTTGGGAAATAAACTATTGCCGAGCTCAAACCACCAGTCCTCTCTACTTCGTAGCCATTTTACACAGGGTGCAACAGCAGTGACACCTTACCTTTGCGTTTTTGTATTTCAGCAGTTTGATGCTTCCTTGAACAAAAAATATGTTTCTTCAGATAAACATGTTTATTGTCAGTTAAACATGGGATCCATTTATTTAAAGGTATTGTAAACACATCCTTGTTTGCTGTGGAACAATTTTGAGCACAGGGTTGTATTTGAGACTGGGGAAAACACACCCGAGCTTGTAGCCAACAGCTACAAATCAATCAGGAAATGTCTGGAACGCTCCATTTCTAATCCAGTTGATTTCACTGTTTGTTTTTGAAGAGCTGACTTGTTCTGAGGTGGTTTTTGTGTCCTTACAAAACCTTGCTTCACCAATCTCCCCAAGCCCCTACCCTTTATGATCAGAACGATTTCTGTTCCTAGGATTTGTGCCAAGAAAACTAAACAGACTATTGGAAATCTTGATGGCATCAGTACGTGGAATATCTCCAGATCAGCTTTCATGATTTGTTTATTGCACACTATAATTTGGTGTCGTGGTTTAACCCCAGCCAGCAAGCACCACACAGCCGCTCGCTCACCCCCCTGTCCCCCTGGTGGGATGGGGGAGAGAATCAGAAGGGCAAAAGTAAGAAAACTCATGGGCTGAGATAAGAACAGTTTAATAATTGAAATAATAATAATAATAATTAATAAAAAATTGTAGTGAAAAGGAAAACAACAACAACAAAAAAAAGAGAGAACAACAAAACCCAGGAAAAACAAATGATGGAATTGCTCACCACCTGCCAACCAATGCCCAGCCCGTCCCCGAGCAGTGATCGCTGCCCTCCAGCCTGCTTCCCCCCTGTTTATATACTGAGCATGACATCATGTGGTATGGAGTACCCCTTTGGCCAGTTTGGGTCAGCTGTCCTGGCTATGCTCCCTCCCAGCTTCTTGTGCACCTGGCAGAGCATGGGAAGCTGAAAAGTGCTTGATTTAGTATAAGCACTACTTAGCAACAACTAAAACATCAGTATGTTATCAACATTGTTCTCATACTAAACCCAAAACACAGCTCTATACCAGCTACTAGGAAGAAAATTAACTCTATCCCAGCCAAAACCAGGACATTTGGTTATGAGAATAATACCAATTTTTAAATGTTAATGAAGCAAACAGCCAAACTTCGGGTGATTTTTTTTTTTCCCATTTGCTTTTAGCCAGCTCTTCTTAGATCTGTGAGAGAGTTGCTTGGAGCCTTAACCTTTCAATTCAGCTTCTTCAATTATTCATAACACAATAACCCTGCAAGGGCTGGAACAATGGGATTCCCCCTGCTTGTGGAAAACAAATCTTCCAGCTATATTTAATATTGAAAGCACTCACAAGCTATTACTCAATGGAACTGGCAGTGGGAAATCACCATTCAGACACCTACACTAATCAATAAAATATCAGAAACAGAATGTATAAGCACTGGTCATTATCAGTTGCTCTTTATGAAGCTATAAATTGACTCAGCCTTCAGAAGGTAGTTGTTGCCAGCAGAGCTGAGTCACATCATCCATGCATTAGACAAAATGAGGTGGCTACTCTAATTAGCTGCTTTAAAAATCCTTCTTTGTAGCAAGACTTTAAGTAAAAAGGATCTCACTGAAATGTCATAGATTATTTGCTCTTTAAAGAAGGCTTATGCCATAATTCTGTGAGAACAACATGGGCTGTATATCACAAAATATTTATGGATAAGACAGCTGATTGCTGCTTAGCAGATAGAAGCTAGCTGATGAGCTGCTGGAAGCACTCCTCCTAAAGACTGCAAAGCCATGATGCTCTGCTTGTATGTGCAGAGCCTCTATCCTCATTTTCAGCTCCTGTTCCACACGTGAAAAGTACACTTTTATGTAGTATACTAATAACGTATTAGTAATACATTATAATAAAGTACACTTTATTATAAAGTAATACAGTATAATAAAGTATACTTATAATGTATTATAGTCCTTGTTGACATAAAATCTCTCAAAGCTGTTAAAACTGTTCTCACTAATTTTGCCTTCTTTTGAGAAGTCAGATGCTGCAAGTAATATTTACAGAATTACTGATTGTGATTACAGTGTTAAAAGAAAAAGGAAATTCTTAACAGTGAACAAAGAGTTTAGGGGACACTGCATTATCCCTAAACATATTTTTATCTTCACTTTTGGTTAACGTCTGCCTAATGCTTTATCCAAGCCCAATAAAGAAAAAATGAGTATGTTAAGGTGGAAAGAGCAAGGCAAGCAACAGGATAACTACTAGAGAAGGACAAGAAAGGACCGAATGAAACAACCATTCATCAGGAGGAGTAAGGATTGCCAGAGTTAGAGCTTCAGAAAACTATTTATTCTTGCGTCCTGGCCCTAAAGGAATAACACAGGGGCAGCTTCTGCTGGCTTGGGATAAGAGTTGTCCCTTTGTTACCTGGCCTCTCACGGGGATCCTGTGTGCTGTTTTAACTGTTTCACATTGCCGAGGTCTTGGAGACAGATTGCCACGGTAGCCTGTGCAATGAGCCAGAGAGGATCCAGGCTCTAGTGAGCTCTGAAAGCATTAACTGGTTGCTTACATTGACAATATATTTGTCATCTCTAGTGGAATTGGTGTGGGGAGGTGTGAGGAGGGCGGGTTTTACTGTCCTGTAAGACTGAAAAGAACCAAACCAAGATGTATTGGTCCATGATAGTATACAAAAAATACGAAAATAAGAATTAATTGAATTCTGTTGTCCAGCTAAGGTAAAATAGAGTTACAAACCTTTCTTTCCTTTGTTCATTGTAAAATGGCATAGGTCTTGCAAGCTGGTCCCCCCAAAGACTCCTAGAATAATTGGAGATCCCAAATGAATTGGACATCCATCAAATTCCTGTACCTGGCTCTGAATATTGTTTTCTGTGCAGTGATAGTGGTGGACTTGGTTTTGGTTTTGTTGTAAATGGTCACAGAAAAGAACCACTTTGGTGCCATAGCTGGCAGGTGGCCTACCAAAGCACATCTGGTGGAGATAACAGTTAATTTTCAGCACCAGACCTACCTGAGTATTCAGTCCTGTCATCACCACCACCACGGAGGGGCAAGCATGGGAATGGCCAATGCAAAGGACAGGGAGGACATGGGACATACATACTCTCTGACAATTTTTAATTTAACAAGTGACTGGCAATACCTAGTGATGGTGAAAGCAAGTACTGTCATTACATCCTTCCAGGGGAGAGATTGTATGGCAAGAAGAGTAGAGATTTATTGAAGTAAACGTGAATGTCTGAAGTCAGGAGCAGGGAAGGCCAGCTTTAAATCTCTCTTTGCTGGGCTATAAATCCTAGTTCTCCTCCTATCTGGGTTGAACAGTGTTGCAGAAATAGCTTTTTCAGACAGGTGTGGGTTTTTCTTCAGGCATGAAAGCTGTAAAATTCAGGAGGCCAAAGGAAAGCTATTTGAACTCCTCATCTAGCAAGTGTATTACTAAAGTTTGTGTTGTTGGCAAAGTGCTGCTAACTCTCCTCATTTCCAAATCAGCAGGGTAAGCTGAAAAAACTGCTACCTAAAATAAAATCAATATAAGAAAAAACCCAATTCGTTCCTAAAATTTGGCAATACTTTTTGACACAGTTTGCCAGTAGTCAAGCAACACTTTCTCATGTACAGCAAATGATACAGACCTTTATCTCTCAAGATCCTCAGATAACAAATTAACCCAAAACTGGTTTGCATGACAAACAAGTCATACTAATGTCATCATCTAGGAGAGAATCTAAGAGGAAAGGCCTTCGAAAAGATGATGATAACATACTGGAAGATAAGAACAAGGACAACAATATCTCAAGATGCTCTTCCCATGTCATCTAATTCAGATGACACAAGTCACTTGTACTGATTATCTAGTATTAGCAACGTTAGACCCTTCCTGACAGCACACTACGGGAGTTCTTTCATTGTGAGCCATTGTGAGTGAGGAAAACTGCCAGCAAGACCTCAACTCTGGATATGAGGAGAGCCAACTTCAAGCTGCTCAGGGAACTACTTAGTAAGGTCCCCTGGGAAGAAGCTTTTGAAGGTGCTGGCGCCCATCAGTGCTGGTCGCTTTTTAAGTACCACCTCTTAAGAGCACAGGAGCAGGCAATCCCAAAATGTCGCAAGTCAAGCAGGCGAGGTAGAAGGCCGGCTTGGCTAAGCAGGGATCTTCTTCTAGAGCTAAGGCAAAAAAAGAAAATGTATGGCCAGTGGAAGCGAGGTCAGGTGACGTGGGAGGACTACAGAGATGCTGTTCGCCACTGTAGGGAGGAAATTTGCATGGCCAAAGCTCATTTAGAGCTGAAGCTGGCCAGTACTGTGAGGAATAATAAAAAGGGCTTTTTAAAATATGTTAATAGCAAAAGGCAGGCCAGAAATAACATTGGCCCTCTACACGATGAGCATGGTCACCTCACAAACAAGGACATAGACAAAGCGGAAACATTTAATGCTTTCTTTGCTTCAGTCTTCAACACCAATGATGGGCTCTGGGTCCCCCAGAGCCCTGGGCTAGAGATCCATGACTGTGAGAATGATAAACTCCCAACCGACCCTGAACTTGTACAGGATCTGGTGCTCCAGGTGAATCCCTGTAAGTCGATGAGGCCTGATGGGATTCATCCCAGGGTACTTAAAGAGCTGGTTGAGGTCATAGCGAGACGTCTCTCAATGATTTTTCAATGCTCTTGGGAATCTGGAGAGGTCCCGGTTGTCTGGAAGCTGGCAAATGTTGTCCCAATCTTCAAGAAGGGCAACAGGGATGACCCTGGTAACTACAGGCCTGTCAGTCTTACCTCTGTGCCTGGCAAAATTATGGAGATTATTCTGGGAGTTATTGAAAAAAACCTGAAAGACAACGCAGTCATTGGTCCCAGCCAGCATGTGTTCACGAGAGGAAAGTCCTGCCTAACTAACTTAATTTCTTTCTATGACAAGGTTACCCACCTAGTTGACCAACAGAAGCCAGTCAATGTAATCTTTTTGGATTTCAGTAAAGCCTTCAATACTGTCTCTCACAGTATCCTCCTGGACAAAAATGTCCAGCATACAGCTGGATAAACACATAATGCAATGGGTGAGCAATTGGCTGATGGGTTGGGCTCAAAGGGTTATAGTAAATGGGGTTACATCAGGCTGGTGATCAGTCACTAGCGAGGTTCCGCAGGGATCCATCTTGGGGCCAGTGCTCTTTAAT
>WAAD01014090.1:87904-108089 GCA_013389945.1 Fregata magnificens
CTGGGGTGCATCAAGCACTGCATTGCTAACCGGTCGAGGGAAGTGATTGTCCCGCTCTACTCTGCACTGGTGCAGCCTCATCTTGAGTACTGTGTGCAGTTTTGGGTGCCACAGTATAAAAAGGATACGAAGCTACTAGAGAGTGTCCAGAGGAGAGCCACAAAGATGGTGAAGGGTTTAGAGGGGAAGCCATATGAGGAGTGGCTGAAGTCACTTGGTCTGTTCAGCCTGGAGAAGAGGAGACTGAGGGGAGACCTCATCGCGGTCTACAGCTTCCTCAAAAGGGGAAGGGGAGGGGCAGGTGCCGATCTCTTCTCCCTAGTGACCAGTGATAGGACCCGAGGGAATGGCAGGATGATATGCCAGGGGAGGTTTAGGTTGGACATTAGGAAAAGGTTCTTCACCCAGAGGGTGGTGGAGCACTGGAACAGGCTCCCCAGGGAGGCAGTCATGGCGCCGAGCCTGACAGTAGTCAAGAAGCATTTGGACAGTGCTCTCAAATACATGGTGTGAATTTTGAGGTTGTCCTATACAGGGTCAGGAGTTGGACTCGATCCTTGTGGGTCCCTTCCAACTCAGGATATTCTATGATTCTACGATTTTATGATTTACTACCTGGTGGAATTCAGATATAAGGGTCAAGAAAGAACATGAAATACCTTATCCCTAACATTTTCAAAAAAACATAAAGACCAGCTGGGGAAGCCTTATCTTTCAGCAGAAGCTGCTATGACTGATAGCCAGTGTCAAAGACGATTTTGGCTCTCTTACTCACAAATATCAAGGCTTCAGCTATCATTAACTCTTGCTAGTATTGTTAAATGGAGTTCTGCAAACAGATGAAAGGGAACGAGGGCAGCTGTATCAAAGATGATATAATGTTCAGGAAATTCTGAACTAGTCAATTAACAAGAGGAAAGAAAGCTATATAATCCTAGATCAAAAGTAACAAATTAACTAAGTTGTGTTGGGATTTCTTTAACAACTGCCGTGGCATCTTCTTATATTATCAGAAAACTGCCTCCTTTTGACTCCTTTTAATACGCTTTCTCTTCTCTAGACTTGCTAATTAACAACAAAAATGCAAAGGAAGTGGAGGACGAAGACTGTTTTGCATTCAGTAGCCGAAAAGTAAGTAAAATTGTCATGTATGCATTCAGCGACATAGATATAGTTCTATTTTAAATACTAGTTTAACTTCTGGACAAGGCCTTGCTGTTTCTCTCTTGGATGTGAAATTGTAACGGCAAAACAGGTTTTACACATGGCTTTCTTTGCCCATTGCCCAGGACTTACCAACTAGAAGTCTACATAAATTTCAAGGAGATCATGGGCATTGTATAACTCCTGCCCTTTCATGGTCTTCCTTTTAGAAAATATGTCTTTAATTCTAGCAGTTGTAGGTGAAACCTTGGAGACACAGTTTAAGCATAAGCATATGTAGCCTTGCCACCTGCCACCGCAGGCAGCCTTCACGTGAGGAGCAGTACCCACATCTGAGGTCACCTTGTGTGGACCTCAGGGAGGGTTTTTTTTTTTAGGTGAGTATAAAAGCCTCCTTTATATAGTAGAAGACAGTGAATAGAGGAGATTTGTCAGATTCCTTGGCTGTGAATGACCCTGAGCACTACCACAACCTGTCTTTCCACATTACCAGATAGAATATAGACTTTGCTTTTCCTAGTTGGAGGCCTAATGCCAGAAGTCTTGCCTTAGGTGAAGCTGAAAAGGGGGCTACCTGCTGCCTAATCTCCACCCATTCCTGGCATCGGCAAGGCCCCCAGCAATGCCTCTTTGAATGGAAATTCCCTTTGGTGATTCCTAAGCACAGCTGGTGCTCAGCCTCTCTGCACACTTTCCTACAGCGGGATCTTCCATTCAGTACCTTTCTTTCCATTGCCTAGGACTAAGAAATTCGTGGCATGAAAGATTCAGTGTCCACTTACTTCCAATGTCTGTGGACACAATGTCATTTAGGTTGGCTTGATAAAATAGGATCTGCCCTACTGTTTGAGTGTTCACATGGGTATTTGTAGGAAGGTGTTACTAAGCATACCAGTTGCTTACCAGCTGAACCAGAAGGCTAGGAAGTTATCTTGGATGCTTCCCTCATGCTAATAGTACTTCTGAGGAGAGTCCAGAGTAGCATGTCCTACAGTGAGGATTATATTGATGACATCGATGAAATAAATTACTTGATTTTCAGGAGTCTCCAACTGGACTCAAAATGTCCCTGAACAGTGCAGCCTACAATCATCTTCTGAAATCACAAATGTATCATCCCATAATAGGTATCTTTCATCATTCTGCGTGAGCAATTTTAAATAGAAAATGTAATTCCACCTCCACCTCAACTACCCCTTCTCAGCTTAAGCTCTATGGAGCCAAGAATTTAGGCTACTATACTCTATTATAATACTATGGCTTGTTTTATATACTTCATTCTCTGAATATATTTTTCTGCAACAAATGAGAAATACTGAAGCCTCAAGACTCTGAGCTAGAGCTGTTTTTTAAATTCAGAAAAAATAGAAAGACCCATTAATAAACCCCCTTCATTTTGCAGCAACAGTACCATGAGCAGTTTCCATGGAAACATCATTTGCAGGAGCAGGAAGTGTTCACTTTACAATTAAATTATAGGAGGTAGTTAAATTTTTGATCAAACACACATTAGAGCATGGAGAATTCCCAGCCAAGTGCCTCACGCTGTTAAAAATAGGAGAAGTACTGCAGTATCCATGCAGCGCTGTCTGGAATGATGTGTGGAGAGAAGGGGAATCTGCAGAAAGTGAAAGAGCATCTGCAATTTCCACCAGTGAAAGACTCCAGTTTTTGGTTCTCATATGGCAAGGGTTGAACAATGACTGGATTTGGCTCATGCTTGCAGTCTGACCTCAAATGCACTCTTTGGCTCATTAGCCATCAGGATGTGATGACTGCAGCATTTTACAATTATCTGGGTATCAGGTAGATAAAGCTATAAATAACTCCTGATCCTGAGGGTCTGCCTACACTGTGGTTACTGCAATGCCATCTTTACTTGACACACCTCATGTGGATTTGGCAGTATTGTTTACAATTAGCGAGCTCCAGTATGTGTTGTAGTCCAGCCACATGGAACATCGCATAGGATAATTAGATGCCTTGAAAGTTCATTAATTTAGGCAATTATCCTATGGAGAGCACTCTATATTGCTGTAAGTAGACTGCTAGTGATACCAGTTAGTTATTTTAAGTTGAAATCAGGCCTGTAAGTCCTAAAAGAGTATATACACGCCCTAATAAATTTTGGGGGGAGAAAGTGTCAAGCAGCAAGAGAAGTTATAAGAAGCTGGGCTGAAGGGAAGAGGCTCAGCAATGGGAAAAAGCAGTAAGTAGAGACACTGTGGATATGCTGCTGAAAAGGAGCATGTGTAAAGGCTCTTGGCCCAAGGTGGAAAAGGTCCAGACAGCAGAAGGAGCCAAGTGTGAGGTTCCTTGAGTTGGGGAAGAAGCAAGTGGAGGATGATTGCCCAAGTGCAGAGAGTCTGGCCCAAGCAGTGGGAAGGACTAGTGGAGGTGGTGGCATCCTGCTGAACATAGAAGTGCTAAAGGCAAGATCCTGTTGGAGTAGAAGGTGCAAGATCTGATGACAGATTTACAGAGATATTGTCAGAATCGTGTGCGTGTGCCCACAGCAGGTGTCAAGGAAGCTTCTGATATTTACCTTTCAAGAAGGAGCCTGCATTCTGATTGGTGTTTGGATCAATGTGTTCTTGCGACTCTTTTCTGAGCTAGTTATTTATAGATATATATCTAGATATTTATAGATATTTCTAGTCTTTTCCTGAGCTAGTTATTAATCAGAAAACGTAAATCACTACCTAAGCCAATGCTAGGAAGTTCGCATGTTTCTGCTTTTTTTAAAGAAACATAAACATGGAATTACTGTTATTAGATTTGGAATCCCAAATTCCAGATACAGTAGGAAGTCTTTACTTAATCTGGAAGTTTTAATGGTCTTCATGATAACAGATTGCAAGGGATGAGTTGCTGATCTTCAGAAATCAGGACTCTGACTTACCATCTTCCAAATCATAGGATTAAAAAAAAAGAAGTGATAGAGTTTTTCTTAAATGGGTGTTTTCTCAGCCTTTACGAGCACATTTTTCTGAAGTGAATGAGCACTAGAATTTCTATTTCTCTGAAATAAAATTTGAGAATTTTGGATGTATTTGACCTTTAAAGAATGCACTGTCATAAAACTCATGATAATCATGGAAGTTTAAGGCACAAAAGTTAAAGTCCACAACTTACTTAAAAGGATTAAGAACCTAAAAAATTTTTCTGGCAGAGCCTTAGTCAACCTGACTTAAAGTCAGCTCGATTCTCCAGTGGTGCAAATTCTTTGTATATATTTTTGTCTCTAGAACATGCTGGTCTGAAAGGAAATTGAATTGAGTACGGTTTTATGCACACTGCTACGTATTAGTGAGCCCACAAGCTGGGGAGTTGCTAGGAGAAATCCACTTAGTTTGGGGGTTAAAGTGAGACTGTGATTATGCTGAGTCCAGCTACTTGGAATACCAGAAATAAGCCATAATTGTGTCTCTAGAGACTCTACAGAAGCTTTAGTATCTATTCTCTTTTTCCACTGTAAACTATAGCACTACAGTCTCCAGTATGAAATGCAACAGTTTGCCTCAGCAGTATGGCTAGGTGTCACTAACTACTTTGTAAAATGACCCCCCAGCAGTCCTGCGTAAGTGAGATAAAAATCCTGTGAAAAATGTGAATGGTCATTAGGATTGCATCTCAGAAAGCCATTTTTCTAATGTGAACTAATGAGTGTAAGCCTTATGGTTTCCAACTGGTTCACTGGGCATCAAGTGCAGAGGTTTTAAATCCACATTTATTTGCAAGTAGAAAATTGAATTCCCTTATGAAATCACTTCTAACTTTTAGACAAAGTCCCCCTGTCCTTGAAACAACTCTAGAAAACAAACTCTTCTGAAGGTATAGAGATGCAAGCTTCAGGCACAGGCATTTTGAATACATGAAGCCATCAACACAGTAAGTTTGCACCAGCACAGAAAGATTTCTATGCTCAGTGCAGAGCTGGCTGTAAGGATAGGGCCGGATCGTACACCATGGCTGTGCAAAATGCTCTGTCAGGCTCATCAAGGAGCGACGCTCTTCGGGGAACGGGGAAGCCCATTCAGTCTAGTCATCCTTTTCCTGTTCCAGGTGCTGCTTCAGAGAAGCTTATTTTGTAGTTTAAGCTATGATTGCTCCACGGCAGTTCTTCAGAGACGTTGCTTTCCATGCGGATTTTCTTTTTCTTCTCTTGATTTTTGGAATTGTGGATGGAATGGAAATTGGATGGACTGTGACCCTTCCTTAGTCTTTTGCAGCTGTGTAGATAACATCCTGAGAGGAAATCACTTTGTAAATAACAGTATTTCAGAAAAAGAGCATTTGCCTTAATAGCCAGATGTTGTGATCCCCCAAGAATATGTGTTATTGCTGTTAGTAGCTGTTAGGGAACACTGAACAAACATTTACCACAGTCTGAAATGAATAAGGCAGGACTTACGGTAAACAAATGCCCAATTTCTCTCATTAAGAGAAAGAAATACTTCAGTAATCAAAGAGCCTGGCTTAAGCAATGTGTCATGTTGCTACTGTACTGGAAAGACACCACAGGGAGGACAGGAAAAGTGCTGGAAAAACAGGACAAAGGCAAACGATCAGTTTTACCATTTTCCTTGCTCTTTCTGAAAATAGGATGGAGAAGAAAAAGAATTTTCTAGGTATGTAAGAGAAAAGCAGCGTATGGCTTTACTGACTACAGAAGTGGAGAAACATTGGTTTTGCTTTGTAAAGGGGTACCAGTGTTAAACTTCCCAGCCTGAGGTTGGGGGTGAGGAGCGCCAGTCCTGTGGACTTTCACTCCATGCTGCAATCCCTGGAGCAGGGACCTGCAGAGATCATGTAGAAGGACTTCAGGCAAACGTATAGTCTGTCCGAAAGGAATCTTTCTGCTTGCCTTACAGGTTTTTTGGGTGCATCGATGGATATGTGAACTAACTGAATAAGACTGAGCTTCCCCAAGTACGTTTCCACTTTCCAAAAGACGTCTGATTTTTGTCACAGCTTGCACATCTGATTGGCAAATTAGAAGCATCAGATCACTGTCAGATACTCATAAATCATTCCATTTGGTGCTGTGCAGTGCATGACAGGTACAGCGTTTCAGCAATGTTTTGCTGCAAGGGAAAGTCGGTGATTGAAACCAGAACAGATGACTATCCAGTGCATTCATTTTTTGGATGAAGAGCAAAATCTAAGTAGTTCCAATAAGAACCTGAAGCTGAAACAGACCTGTTCCTGCAGAGTATGGAATTACATTATTTTTAATATTTAATTACCCATGAACACCTCTGCAAGGGTTTGAATTTTCAATTGAATTCTATAGCTCGCTTCTAAAACCTTATTGCTAACCATTTTTCATTCTATTCCACGTAAGTTATGAGAATAGAAGGATGAAATGGGCAGAGGTTTTTTTATTATTATTATTTGCCTAGAATGAAAGCACAAATCTTTCCTAAAGCCTGTTTAGGTTGTAAAAAGTACATTAACTGGTGAAAAATTATAGATTTTAAAAAATTTCTGTTATCTGCAGGAATTGTCACCTTCCACGATAGTAAATCTGAGCAGTGGCAATTTTGTAAAATAGTCAGAGGTTTATTCTTTAACGTACAGCAATAAGGACTTTATTTAGCTAAGAGGGGGAACAATGCTGAAGGGAGCATACGCTGCTTTAAGTGTATGTGGTGCACCGAATAGAAACTTCTGCCTTTGAAGACACATTTCTTCTTGATCTAAGATTCCTCTGATATATCTCAAAACTTCTTTAATAAATGTCCATTCTAGCTACTGCTGGGCAGGAATAAATTTAACAAATTCCTCCAGCCATGTAAAAACTGAAGCATTAAACAAGGCAGAGGGAGAAATTAAATTTCATATTGCGCCTTAATAAAATACCTCTTTGTGAAAGCTGTTTAGCACAGTTGCTTTGAATTCAGCGATGAGCACTAGGTCATCAGCCTAATTTCTGTTTTGGCGTTATCATCTGAGTCACAAGAATCACTCAAACAAAACAGCAAATTTATTTTAGCATCAACAGCTGCCTTTAATATTCTGATATGGCTGAAAATGGAGTTTCTGCACATAATTCCTTGGAGTTTGACCTCAGGAACAGTAACTGCGTAACAGAATAGGCAGAGTAGGCAGCAGAAAGGCATGTAAAGGGTTACAGGGAGGGGTTAAAGATGTCTCTAGTCACATTGCCTGGACAATTTAGTCTGGAAATTGCATATTTCCTGAAACACTTTTATGTGGGATTTCTCTTCTGCAGACTGAATTTCACCCATGGTGAGAGTTTTTCAGATTGGCTGATTTTAGTTAGTAACTTACTGTTAATCAAAACCGTGGTTCTGGCTACCTGCGACTACGGGAACTTGTGTTTGTGAAGACCTGCTTCTTAGGCCCATAAACAATTATAATTAATTTCTAGTGGTTTCTTATTGGTGGAAGGAAGAAAACTTCTCTAAAATATAACCTACAGAGACACTTTAAAAAACTTTCTACGTAAAAGCAGGTATTTGTGTAATAGAATCTACCTGGAAGGTCTCCTTAGGAGAAAGATCTGGTTCTCAAGAGCGCTGATTGATGTCAAGTGCTTCTCACAAAACCTGCATGGAAGGGCGGCTGCCCTTCATGGTTATCCTGTCGAAAAGCACAGGACAACCTAAAAGTTCTCCTAATGGAATAGACCAAGTTTGGTTAAGTAAGAGGAGACATTGGAGGTTGCAAGAAAACAATTTTGAAGAAATAGGTGGCCTCCTACAAGTGGCAATTATCTGTGATAGATATCTTTAAAAGTGCTCTTTTCATAGAAATCGAACAAGTTACTTGTCCGGTGCCAATTTACTGCTGAGCGGGAAGAGCAAGCCTCACAATGAACATTTTATTGAATACCAGAAAAATTACAGAGTAGCCTAATAATTCATAGTCATTGTATCATACAGTCTCTCTAAATCTATACCAGACGTCACAGTGCAATTGCTGAAAACCTCCGCCTCCATAAAGGGACTGTAAAGGCTGTTTAAGTTTTCCTAGTTTTGGGGGAACCTATACAATGCTCTTGTAGTTTAACTTATACCTTTCATCTGGTTGTTGGAAATCCAGCAGTGAATAATTGGATTAGATCTTGCTGAACTGCAAGACAGAGTGATTACGTAGAGCGAGATTATAAAATCTTAATCTTGTTCAGAGAGGGAAAGGACATGTGACTGTGTGCATGAGGTTACCCGCCAATCCGGCAGGTCCCTCCCCAAGGAAAAGGGAAAGGAGGAATGTTAGGGTGAGAACAATCCTCTTTCCATGGCTGTTTGGTCATTATTTCTTGAAAAAAGTGCTGGCTGCTCAACCGAACCGAAACAAGTGGACAAAAAAGGAACTTGGGAGGATTTGGGGTCTTTCAGTTGAAGTCATATTAGAAATTGTATGCTCATCCGTCAAGCTGACCAGTTCCTCTGCTGCCATTCTTATGAGTCTGCGGTCCTCTCACAAGTGTCTGAGTCTGCAGGGCAATCTTGGGGAACAGCCTTTCTGAAACAGAAACTTCTCCTCTGTCTGGCCTGTACTGCATAGGAGTTAAACGTGTCTCCTGAAGAACAAAGTAAATGGTAATGTGCCAAAACTCTTTCCCATCAGGAAATGTTTGAAGGTAACCAAACCCAAAGGTTGACAGGGGAGAAAAGCAAAGAGAAAGGACAGAACAGAAATTGCAAAGGGAAGAACAGTCTGAAGAAGAGGGCTGAAATCCAGGAGGCCCCATGAAGCACCTCAAAAGACAGCTAGTTTCGCTGAGTCTTCAGCAGTAAAATTAAGGTGGAAAAATAAGAAGAAATTCAGGGAAGGAAGGAGAGGATATGCATGGAAAATTAAAAGAAAGGGGCTAGATGGCAATTTAAACAAAATCTGTAGAGAATAAACTAGCAAGGAAAACAGCCTGGAAATAAGAATGAGGATAGAGCATATGGGAGCTGGGTGGGCAGAGAGCTGGAAAGGGACAGGTGGCAGATGGGTAGCTTTGCCGAGACAACACGTGCGTGTTCACACTAGTCTGTCTCCTTGTAAGTGAATTGAAGGCCTGCATCAGACTTCTCTGAGATCTGCAAATCTTGGGTTTCGCTGAAGCTGGCAGATGTCTCCCAGAGATATTATCAATATACTAGGCTTTTTGAAGTTCTGCTTCCCTGGAGTTTGGCCCCAAAAAAAGCCATTTGACTTTTTTTGCTATCACCTTAGGGTCCTTATTTCTGGGCTTCACATAACAACTTTATAATATTAACTATCTGATGACATTATACATTATTATACAAAGATTTTATTGTTGTGGGTTAGGAACATTCACACTATTCATAGGTAGCAAGGGCATAGCTGTGTTGGGCAAAGAATTTTAAATAAGTGTTGATAAAGTGACATGTCCTCATGAATTTTGCTACACCGTATTTCAGAGACATTTGTACAACCTCAGGGAGTTTTAGTTCTACCAGTAATGTGACATATAATTGCTCTTCTCTATCTAAACAATGTTTTCTTGCATTATTTAATCCTGGGATTTCTTTATTAAGAGAGTTTAAAAAGTGTTTGGAAAATCTTTTATGTACTTGAGGTCATATAGTTAAACCGTCCTGTATCTCTGTACATCTCTGGACACTCATATTCTAAAGACACCAGACAGACATTTTTGACCCAGGAAAAGCAGGATGACTTCATACTGAAGCTATAACTATGCTTTTATTAGCTTGTCTTCTTTAAAACAAACTTTTTTAAAAAACCTGAATCTTGGCAAAAGGAATTAACGTGTGATAGTTTCTACTACTTAAAAGAAACAAACAAAGAAACAAACAACAAAAAAAACCCCGGCCAAGACACAACTAATTGTTCTGCATGCACAGTATTTTTTCCTATAATAGCTTTGTAAAGCATGCTTAGCACATTAATGTTGGCTCTGATTTTGATCTCAGCATGGAAATGGGCCAGTGCTCCATTCATTCTAGGAGGACCATCTTTCTAAGTAGTTAGGTTCTTTCTTTAGGACATTTTTTGTACTTCATATGCATCCAGTCTATTGTAGAAATTAGTTCATTGTCTCTTGGTGTTCAGTGGTGAATGATTAGAAACTCAGCTCTTATTTAAATCATGGGTAGTGGAAACAGGTCTCTCTAGCATGGGAAAGACTGTTTCTTTCAGCCAGCATAGCGTTAACTTCAGCATCAGTATGTGACAGTTTAACTGGCCAGGATCCAGCCCCAGCTGATAGCTCACATTTTATCGGATTAGCATATTTATCTTGTATTCAGTTACCAATGAAGGCAGGAAATGGGAGTTTGTAAATAAGCGATGTTTTAAGCTAAAATCCTCTAAACGTACACAACTGAATAAAGTTCTTTTTTGAGATCAGTCAACTGTAGTGATTTCCACTACCAACCTTGTAACCTAACTACTTGTTAGGCTACCAGTCTCAGCTAAACCTTGGTATTCAATAGTCTGAACTGTGAATAAAATAGCTTAAATACAGTTTAGATTCATAACACAAGATATGACCCAGGTCTCTAAAATATGAGAATGTGGGATTAACAACATATTCAAGATTTAAAAAGCCTTAGGAATATTCTGTGATTTTTCCCTTAAGTGTATAAAGCTTTAGTATGTAATCCAAGCTCTAGGTTCAAATGCAGAAGAACACAACAACAGAAACTGGGTGTTAGACCAAATTTTTGTGTGCTTTTACAATTGAGCACTATTAAGCAAAAATTGGTTTAATGTGTTTAATGTTGTAGTGAAAATATTGTGGATGATTCATTATGTGAAGCTTTATAAAGGGTTGAAGAACATCTTGGCTTAAACCATGCGTTGAGCTTTAGAGGCTTAGTCAGTCATCCGTTTTCTGCAAGATAAGAGCTGCGATCAGCAAATAACTACTTTCACTATAGTTATTATAGTACCCACACCTTTCAGACCACATTATTCTTCTTATCCAAGTGGACATGTCCCTGAAAGAGGTAAGAATGAGATAACAGATGTCTGCATCCTGCAGTGTGGAAAATCACTTCAGGCTTCATCTTGTTTTGTGCAAAGGTAAACGAAGCAATGTCTTCATCTCTGGGAAAAAGAAAATATTACCGTTGCGTGCTGAGAAGCTTAGAGAGCAAAGGTATCACTCAAGTGTCACTGTGTTTACTGGGATTCATGGCCTCGTAAAATGAGATAATATGATGGAATATTTTGCAAGTCATTAAATGTGTTCCCAAGGATGTGAAGCTGCTTCCTGCTTCCCATTATTCTTGATGTTAGTCATCTGCAGTAAATATTTTACCGATGAGTATCTAAATGAAGCATGAGAACCGGTCACTGACAGAGGAGAGTCATTACTGGCACGGCATCAGGCAGCACTATTGGCTTTCCCTGCGCAGGTTGATGCAGTAAAGTGAGTTTTGGTGGAAGCTGCTCTGCCACAAGATAGGAGCGTTTGGCCGGGCATAGGGGTCTGGATGGTGGTGACGAAGTGGCTGCCCTGACATGCAGCTGCTCCTTGCCCTGCCCAGGTTGGCGGACCGATGTGAGGAGGGTTGCCTGGTTTTTGCCTGAGCTATGCACATTATTAGCTTCTTGCTTTCCCAAAGACTCAATTACAGCAGAGATTGCTTTCAAATAATTAGCACCGAATTTCCTCCTTGTAACAAGAGAAATTTAATCTAAGCAAGAGCCAGCAGCCTCACTTCCCCTCTCCCTGAAAGTCACTGCTGGGCTCAGATAAGATGCTTTTCTCCTCAAATGCTTACTGAAACCGGAGACTTTGCTGCTGTGCTCCATAGGCAGTGTTGAATATTGGCTCCTCCACCGAGGCTTTTGTCTCACCAAACTCAAAATGAAGATTGCAGGTTTTCTCTCTTTTTTTTTCCAGTGTATATATAAAGCTCATTGAGTTAATTGCTGAGTGTGTAGTTGTTTCCATCACTCGTTTGAAGGTCACTGGATTTCTAAGAAATATTATGAGCGAGTACTGACCTCTGCTCAACCTTCAAATCTTGTGGGGTTGCAGTTCAAACACACAGGCTTTTAGGTCTAATACATAGCAAAGACAGATCTTGACTCACATTTCAGAGGGTTTTCTGACTGGACCAACTTGCAACTCCTTGTACCAGTATTTTTTCCTCTATTTGCTGTACCTTGCACTCCAGGTTTTCAGATTTTCACATAAGAAAAAATGAGTCATCTGATCTTAGGGGAGTAGAAACAAAAAAGTATAGGGTAAGATAAAGAAGTCCCTCACCAACACGATAGGCAGCGATGCCTGCCGGTATCTGCAGGCGGTTCAGAGCACTGAGCCGCACTGGTGTGGGCTAACGCTTGGGATGGGTTAGGAGTCAGACTGCCAAAATGCCTTCTGTAGGCAGAGGGGAGACCAAAACTGCCCCTTTCTGTTTCCCGAGAAGACCTGCAGAGATCAGCTCCTCAACTTGTCCTTGGTGTCTACATTGCAGTGGCTATGAAGACCCACAGGAGGACAGACAGGTTGAATGTACTTCGGGGGTGGCTCTGAAGCCTAGCAGTGCTCACCTAAGTAACAGCCACCCATGGTTTCCGTCTGTTCTTTCTTTACTCTCACAATAAGGATGTTTCCTGAATAAATTTGTAAAAAGATTGGAAATAGCCTTTAAAAACTAGGAGACCCTCTCTTTCCTTGTGCATTAGCAAAAGGAGGAGGGAGAAGTCGGCTTTCCTTGGCCTGCACGCTTCTATTCCTCACCCTTTTTTTCTTGTTTTATCATTATGATGTGTGTTCCGACTACCTCAAGATTAAAATTAGTCCACTTCAGCTTTTCCAGCTAGTTTTAATTATGGTTTTAATCAGTGTTTGCAACACATGCAGCCATCAAAGTCTTATTTATATGCATAAAAACCATTCTGATTCATTACCGAGGCAGACTTGAGGTTATAATCTACTGTAGTCAGACTTAAACTTTTGACACAGGCTATTATTGTATTAAACATTTCAATTATTAAATCAAAGAATAATACGACAACATGACAAATAAAGTCCCTAGAAAATTACTTTTTTCCACTTAGTACAATTTTAAATAAGCAAATAACTCTTAAATCTTTCATCCCAGAATCCTAAGTTCAGCACCTCATAAACAGAGATGTTCATACCACCTGAGGCATTTATACCACCATTTATACTGTGTTTAATACATGCTGTTTCTTGTTCAAGTAGGTTAGAATAAAAAACTATCAGGTTCTGAGTACAGCAATGGCTAATCAGATGTGAAGATAAATCATGCCTGAACATACTTTACTATCACTGTTGCTGAGTACAGGGCTCAGAAATAGGATCAGCAGTCAGCTAAATAGAGATTCTTAGGAGTATGAATCAGTATGTATCCTACTGAAACTACTTCTTTTTGACAGTAAGCTTTTAGAAGACGTTTTTACTGCGAAAATGAAAAGCTAATAGAAGCTGGTTTTAAACAGTTGCAGTAAAGAGAGTGAGCTTACGGGAATTGTCTTGTGGGTTATTTTTTTAAAGCTGCTGGTATTATCAAACAATTTTTTTTTTGGTTTAGTTCTGTTTTGAGTAAAGATACCGTTAAACAGATGGATGTTCCCGTAGTTTATGGCGGTCTACTAAATTACTTTTAAATGTCTTGAATATAAACAGCAATAACATATAAAAGTGCCTCAAGGTTAACAAATGCTTAAGAGCTTGTGCCAGTTCAGATGGTTTTGCATTGGGCCTTCAGAGCAAGGAATGAATTCTAAGAGCATGTGTCAGCTACCAACAAATGCAAAAAAAAAGATAATTATTTGGTTTGCCAGTGTTCTTTGACAGAAACCTTGCAGCTTAGCAGTGTAAATAATTCCATGAAAAGAAAATTACACAACAAAAGAAAATGAACTCGTTCAGAAGGACGAGTATTTAGTGTTCAGTTCAAACAAAGGCTTCTGCTACTTGTCCAAGTCTGGAATAGAGCTGACACTGTTATCATAGTACATGTAAAGCAGCAACGTAACATATTCAGCAATTTCTCAGTCCTCCAGGCTCCACTAGAGTTTTAAATGGTGGGGTTTTATGATGGGTAATCTGATACAGATTTTCTGGGTTTACCTTCTCCTATGATAAGTAGAGTTACACTGTTGAAAAAATGTTTAAACAAACAAACAAAAAAGTGTCAAGCTCCGTGTATCCTTCCATCAAGACGGAGGAGATAAAAACAACAGCTAATACGCTGTTGGTACACTACAAATTCAATGTCATGTTACAATGTACTGGGCCAAAGAAGTGCATTTAAACCATTTCAGTAAAGTTTTCTTATCAGAGTAATCCCTTCTTGCCACTACTCATTAAATTCAAGGTCAATTGAAGTCCCACGGGGGAGTCTTTCATCTATTTTATGTGCTTTGGGAGAAAACCATAACACATAAACAACATCATAGCTTCTAACAGAGTTAAGAGGTGGCTGAGAGGCCTTAAAATACAGTCAAGAACAGATAGAAATACATAAACAAGAAAATAAGAGTTGTACAATGGCCTGGAAATATGTTTCATAGTTGATTACTGCTAGCACTGTATCCTGCTGTGTTGTACAGAGCACTTTGTAAGAAATGCAATGATCTATCATCTGAACTATAAAATCAGTTTATAGCTTCAGTTAAATTAATTTATAGCTGCAATCAATCCTGTTAATTGGTCAGCATGGAATATAAAGAACAGCAACATCCCTGCACTTGAGACTTACAAGATTATAGAGGATTTCATTTTAGTGTGACAGTAAGTATAAAATTATTCTCTGACCATGAAGATAAACTTATAACAATATGGGGTTCCTTATTCAAATAGATCTTCAAAGTGTGTTACCAATTTATCATTTTGATTGTACAGACTATTTACATGAGTGTGCTGCATGCTTCATTTAGCATAAACCTAGATTTGTCATTGTTCAAATCATACATTTTTTTTCAGGCCTACTATTACAATCATTTGCCTGAGCACGTAATTTTATACCCTAATGGTACTTCCATTGGTTTATGTAGAATCAATGTATTTAAACTAAAGGGATTGAATTACTGTAATTCAGTGTAAGACAAATTCTGCTGAGATTTTAGTTGAAATTATCTGAGGTACGCAAATTATTTAGGAGCCTTAATTTATTTTAAGATATACTTTGCATATTGTGACATAAGCAGAATTAGATGCCCGGGTCCAGAATGGATATCATCACTCTTCCCACTTATCATTTGCCTGATACTGGCAGAAACTTTAAAATCCACAGACGGCTACGAGAGTGGCCCAGTTTCACCCAGCCATGACTGGGCTAAGCAAGTGCTAGCATCATGCTGGCCTCCAGAAATGGGGCTTTCCTCTAGGATGTGGGCAGAGGAGATCTTCTGGTCCCCTGAGACCAGAAGGCACCTGGCAGCCTCTCTGGGAAGCATATGACTGTCAGAGAAGTTTGGGAGACTGCCATCCTGGCTGCATTTTGTTGTGCGTATGGCAGGTATGAGGTGCACAGAAGTCACACCTTTAGTTTTACAGTTTTATTGCCACAGAGGGGCACATACAGAAAAGCTGGTCTGTAGAAGGCAATTTTAATAAAACAATTTTCACATTATTTGAAGGTCACGTACCCATTGCTAATGGGAAACATAAAGCTCATATACTTGTTCTTCTAAACTGAAAGGCAAGTTATAGTCATACTGTAGTAAAAAAAAAAAACCCCACAAAAACCCCCACAAACTCTGGAGGTTTGGCTTTGTATCTGAATGAT
The DNA here is from genome assembly GCA_013389945.1 of Fregata magnificens. Classification (NCBI taxonomy): domain Eukaryota; kingdom Metazoa; phylum Chordata; class Aves; order Suliformes; family Fregatidae; genus Fregata; species Fregata magnificens. The sequence continues at coordinate 103,792 of WAAD01014090.1, forward strand.
GCTGACAGTTCCAGTTCTGCACCCTGAGCGCTTGCATCAGTTTTCAGTTGACAAGAAAAGGATTAGATTAAGAAAGCAGAGAATTAAAACCAAGCTGCATTAACAGTTGATTACTTTCACCATGTAAATCAGCTTGGCTTTATTCAGTAACATTTTTGACTGCCTTTTACCATTGCCGTTACATTAATTTTGGACGTCGTTACTTCCTAGAAAGTAATTATCCTGCCTACATATTTTCTTGATTCAATGAACAGATAAAAATCAAGACTGCTAAGAATAAATTTAGGCATCTGATGGAACAAAATGCTCAAATACTGTTTTTGTATAAGAGTTTCTAAATGTTGAAGCATTCATTTATAAGCAAATAATCTGCAGTTGTTTGACAGGTCTTGTGAGAAGATGTTTGTTTAAGCCATAAGCCATAATTTTGAGTAGAGTGTAATTATCCCAAAGGCTGCTGTCTCTATCGTGCTTCCGCAGCTATAGGTGTATACAGCTGTAGAGATATTCAGAATAAAAATCTTAATAAAGATCCATGAGCTTAAAGCAAGCCCCTTTTGCTAGAGGCATGTGGACCGGTGAGATGACAGGAACAGTGTGGGTGGTGGAGACCTGCAGCTGACTGCAGCTCTGTCTCCATTCTCTCACGTAGCAATTCATACATGTTGGCTTCAGCTCAGGATATCAAAAGAATATTTCAGTGCCTCTAAGTTATGCGCATATTTCCCAGCATTGTTGTAGTTTGTGCTCTAAGACGTATACACAGAAGAATAAATCTTGCCTTCTCAGATGTCCTGTAAATACAGAGTGCTAGCACAATATGAGATGAACGCTGTATCTTCCCCATTGGACTAAAGAAAGTGAACAGAGGTGACTTCTTGTGGTACTGTGGCACAGTAAAGCATTGAATTCATCTCAGTGCTGGCAGAAAAACATCTTTTAACTATTTCGTGCAATGCGTGCTCCTACGTTATTGGAGATCCTCGTGGGTGAGTGTATAACCAGCACTGTAACTCACCTTCTGGAAGCACGGAAGGGTGCAGGGAGGTATTTTTACCAGTCAGTGTCGCAGAGCATGAGATAAAGGATTACAGTAGGATGCAGAAGGGCAGCTGATGGAGAGCTAGGGGAAGGGCAAAAAGCCCAGGGAATGAGAAGGAGTTTGACCATTGATTGCATAGTCCTTAATCACAAAGAGGACCAGCATTTCTGTTGTAGCCTATGGATGTCTTTACGACGATAGGCTGGGGTTTCTGTCAGTTCCCTCTATTCCTTAGCCTTTACAAGGGCCTGAGGTTTGACCACAGGGAGAGATATGACAGACTTTCCCCTCAGGTAGTTTACAATAAGAAAAAGGATGCCAAAATTTATTAGAGCATCCCAACCGCAATGCTTTGTCTCTCGCAAACATCATTAGGGTCATCATAAAAATTCTCTAAAACAAGCATGCAAGACCTTCAAGCCCTCACTGTGAAACTAGCACTATGTACCACACGCATATGAGTAAAATTCCCCTTTTCCCTTCAGTTTCCTCTCTTATCAGAGAAAGACTCAGAAAAAACACAAATACAGCAGGTGGAGGACATCATCTTCACCACCAGCCTCTCACCTGCTTTGCTCCTCCCTTGAATAAAACCCCAAATTACAAATAGAAGTGACCTGGCTAACAAGGTGGGAATGCAGTTGTCCTGGAAATGAGTGGTGTGTCCTGTGCTTGGAAATAGTGTCCTACCTCCTGCCAACCAGACCTTGTTGAAATCAGCTGCTGGATGTTGGCAAAAAGTGAGTAACCCTGTACAGCAATAACACGCCAGTACAAAAGCAGGCAGGGGAAGTAAGGGGCTCCTGGGGTTGCTCTTGAACAGTGATTGCTTGCTGGATGAGGGCTAAAAAGAGTTTTTGTTACTTTTAGTCTATGTTTTGATATCTGAAGATGGCCATTTTCACTGTGTATCCAAAGCAGATTGTAAGTAGAAAATTAGGTAAAAGGCAGTTAGGTGTTACTGTTCACAATTCATAATGTGCTGTTATAAATTATGTGGTGTGGGGTATAGAAACACAAACAGAATTACAAATAATGTTGTGGAAATTACTGAGGAAAAGTGAGATTCAAGCTAATTTTCAAAGCAACCTAACAGGCTGTGGATTGGGACTCCTAGGATTTGGTCTGCCAAACTGAAAGAGCTTTTTGGGGGTTTTAATGCATTTTTCCATGGGGTTCATGAACTGATAAGATACCCTTGTTTTTCCTATGTACTCTGTGAGAGGAGGTGTTTACTTACTTTGGCTTATTCCCTGTCACTATTACCTTTTTACATAAATTGTTTTACAAAGAATGGTGATGTGGGCTCGTTCTGCCTGTGCTGGCACATTGGCATGCTCTGCCTGATTACAAAGTGAGTCTGTCTCGCAGGGAGGTGAATATATCCTCACCTCTGCTTAACCAAGAAGAAATGTCTGGTTAAAAAAAGCAAACCATCTTGAAAGAGAGCAGGAGAGAGAATTCATAAAGATGGGCATACATTGCTGTTTCTGTGAGGAGTCTTAAGAAGCTTATTGCAAATTAATGTTGGCAATAGTATGACTTTACAAATGTTGCACTCCGATACAAAAATCTCAGACCCATCTTGCATCCATAAATTAACTCTCTGAACATACAAATGTTAGACATAATTCTAGAGCAAACAGAAATAAAACTGAAACAGATGTTTTAAAAATTAGAGTACTAAATGTTATATTGATATGCTCTGTCACTGTGAGATAAACGTTTTATGTCTCACAATTAACATAGACATTAATTCTAGAAACAACTATTTTTAAAAGATTTCCTAGGATACTCTTTCAGCATTTTTGAAAGATACTTTAACCTTGAAGGATAGTAGTTCCCAACACCTGGGACTGTGCCTCCTGTAGCACTCAGCATTTAATATCTCTGTCATGTCACTGTCCCCTTTTTAAATGTTGCAGTTTAAAAATAGTCAAAGTCTTAAATATGTCTTAAAATTACTACAGGATTGCACTTAATACTGGACATCTGCACTTTATGCAGCCGTTTTGACTGAGAATAAGGTGTAGCAGTGAGTACTCTGGAATTTTACATTCGAGACTGTGGTTCATTTCTCTGTTACAGTATGAAAATTAATGGTGGTTTGGGGCATAAAAATTGAAAAACACAGAGAGGGGTTTCCTCCTAGGCCTGCGTGCTTTGGGTTGCAGAATGGGTTCTGCTCAAAGATTGATTGTGAAATGACTGTGCTCTCGTGTCTCTATGATGCTGACTATGATAAAGGAAAGATAGTGCTTTCCTACCATTTGCACTTGCAGGCCATGCTTGCGACCTGTTTGAAGTGGGGTGGGGGAAGGACACAGAGTTTGGTTGGGAGAGGGCAACCATTTGTCAGCTCCTGGGGTCTGAATTTCCCCACCACTTTCTTTGAAAGTGTCTTTGGATGCATTGACTGATGTTTTACTTACATTTAGATTAGATCATTATGATTAGAATAATATATTTCATTGATTCAATTTTGGGCCTCTGCTTTCAACTATGAAGATGATTTTCACAGCAAATATATTGTAGGAGCATGCAATTTGGCTAAGAAGTACAAACTGGTTTTGTTTCCATTAGGTATAGGCAGAACATGACCCTCCATCAGTCTCATGGTTTTTTGAATTGGGTCTCTACTGAAAGGGGCAAAAAAAATATTTCAAATTAGCTTTGAATTAGCTGCAATTTAAAACCAAAAAAATAAAAGGTGTCTTAAAAAAAAAAAAAGGTCCTTTGGTCATGGCAACTTTTGGACCACTTCAGATGACAATCAGTAAAAATATATATCCATACACACCAGTGTTAAACTTCACCCTTTGTTTGAAAATCCCACTTTTATTTTCAAAGAGCTCTTTCAGCTGTATGGATTCAAGGTCTTTTCAAGTGAATAAATGCTAATCATGCAGCACCTCAACCATAGCAAGCTACTATGTGTGTAACTTTGAAGAACATCAAATATTTCAGGACCCTGTTCTGCTGAAGGTGTTAAATTTAAAAGTGTGAGCTCCATTCAAAAATTAGAATAGATTTTTGAATAAAGAAATATAGTTTATTACCAGGCCTACAGACAGTTCAACGATATCTCCATAAGCAACACCATTTGATTCTCACTTACAAATAACCAAAAATTATCTCGGTCACTACATATTAAAGTCATAAGAAAATACATAATAAATAGATAGATGTTTTAAATAGCTACTTCCTTGGAATAATTTATAATGGGAATCATAGAATCATAGAATCATTAAGGTTG
>WAAD01014092.1:0-13123 GCA_013389945.1 Fregata magnificens
GAAGGTAAAATTGTACCAGCAATCCGAATTTGGTTTGGCACACAGACCCATCTCAAATACAGCATTGGAACTGGTCTGAGAAAAGAAATGTGGGAAGGGATTAAAAATCAATAAAATGCGCCACTGCGCTAGGCCAAACTGAGCAGAGTGTAAATTATGTGTTATGGGAAATTATTAAAGGACAATGAGTAAAGTACTAAGAAAACTGCTTTTTAAGAATTTATTCCTTGAAACTCAGTGTCGGCTGTTATCAAAAATCTCATATCCATTCTTCTGTTTTTCAGATGCGGAGAACAGAAATGTTGTTGCAGCTGCAGGGTGCCATTATAGACTGTATTTGTTCATGAGGGTGGGGAGTAAGGTGACAGATACTGTGATATGAATGATATTCCCTCCTAAAATGTTAATAACTGGAGAGTGCTTAGAGCATGGGATAGGTGCCTTCTGGTTGAGTGATTAATACAGCTGAAAATTAAAATGAATGTATTGTGCTTGCTTTATTCATGTTAAATAAGTGTGGTGGGTTGACCCTGGCTGGATGCCAAGTGCCCACCAAAGCCGCTCTATCACTCCCCCTCCTCAGCTGAACAAGGGAGAGAAAATATAACAAAAAGCTCGTGAGTCGATATAAGGACAGGGAGAGATCACTCACCAATTACTGCCACGGGCAAAACAGACTTGACTTGGGGAAATTAATTTAATTTATTACCAATCAAATCAGAGCAGGATAATGAGAAATAAACCTAAATCTTAAAACACCTTCCCCCCACCCCTCCCTTCTTCCCAGGCTCATTTTCACTCCCAACTCTTCTACCTCCTCCCTGCGAGCAGCACAGGGGGACAGGGAATGGGGGTTGCGGTCAGTTCATAAAGCTTTTTGTCTCTGCTGCTCCTTCCTCCTGCAGCTTCCTTCAGGGCACATCCACCTGCTCTGGCATGGGATCCTCCACGGGCTGCAGAGTGGATATCTGCTCCACCATTAACCTCCATGGGCTGCAGGGGGAGAATCTGCCTCACCATGGTCTTCACCACAGGCTGCAGGGGAATCTCTGCCCCAGTGCCTGGAGCACCTCTTCCCCCTCCTTCTTCACTGACCTTGGTGTCTGCAGAGTTGTGCCTCTCACATATTCTCACTCCCCTCTCTGGCTGTTGTTCCCCTGTAGGTTTTTTTTTTTCCCCTCCTTCTTAAATATGTTATCACAGAGGCGCTACCACCGTCGCTGATTGGCTCGGCCTTGGCCAGCGGCGGGTCCATCTTGGAGCCAGCTGGCATTGGCTCTATCGGACATGGGGGAAGCTTCTAGGAGCTTCTCACAGAAGCCACCCCTGTAGCCCCCCCACTACCAAAACCTTGCCACGCAAATCCAATACAGGGAAAAAAAACTGCAGGGGAACAGCCGGCTGGCATTGACTCTATTGTACAATGCCCTGAAAATGGTAACGCTTTATATGCCTATGATTTTTATTGCCCTTGCATTAAGTATATTGCACGCTTTTATGAAAAATGCTGAGCACTGAGATGTTGGAAATTTCAGTGTTTATAAAAAAATTTTTGGTTACATACTTTGGCACAGTCCGCCAGTCTAGTGACACAGTTACTTCTGGCATTGCATCACTGCTAGAATTACATTCTAGTGATGAGACTCCCAAAAATATTTTCTTCACTCTTAATGTTTGAAATAAAGCCAACTGGGTTTCATTTCTCTTAGAAATTATGTTAAAGTATTGCTGGGGTAGGTCTTTTTTTGTTGTTTTAATGCTTATTTATGTCTTGCCCATATAAAGATGAGGACTGTGCTCTACAGAGATGAATGGATGTGACATATGCTGTATTTATAAACACTTTTGCAGGCTGTCAGCTGAGTTTCTGTGGCTAAAGAGAAGAAGCAGCATTTTATTTTTTAAATCTGAGATGGCATGCTATAAACCCATAGTGGAAGCTATGAGTAATAAATGGAATTGTTTGGGTAAAAGAACCCTTTCCACACTAATCAAGAAAACTGTATTTAGATTCTGTAGCATTGGGAAGAGTGACTGAAGAGAGGGTGAACATGCCTTAAAAAGTTAGGGCCTGATTCTGCACAGTTTTGCCTGGATGAAGAATCCTTGCTCTCATAATTGGTCTCAGTGATGACAGTGAAATTATTTATGTGGGTTATGAACAATTTGTATGACAAAGAATGTGCAAGATTGGAGTCTTAACAGTACAGTAAAGCTGTCCTAGGACAAATTCTTCCAGAAGTTTTATTTTGCAATAGTCAGTTGGATGAACTTTACCTTTCTTCTTTCTGAGTAGGATGAAACAGAAACTCACTTCTTTGACAACGTACTCACTGTTGATCCAAACAGGGATGTGTAAAGTTATTTATCAGTTCCCCAAACTGTATTTACGGAATGCTATCTGAATCCAAGATAAGCAATGTATACTTTGTATTTAATACCGAGTGTTTGAACAGCATGCAGTGCTGTGTTCAGCAATCTCTTCATGGGCCGCTGAAGTACAGTCACTTCTGTAGCAAGCACAGCCAGGTGGCCAAATGTCTGTTGTATATGCTTAAGTTCTCTAGAAATAAAATTCTCAACAACATTGTTTTTCAAAAAATGAAAGGGTTTATCCAAAATTTCATCTCAATATGTTTGAAGTACTTTAATAATGCTGAAACTATATCTTCTCATAAAACACTTCAGCATGGTTTTGGACCAGTTATTTTGAACAATTTCTATTGAACATTTTTGCAAAATCAGGATTCATGAGAACTTGTTGCAAATTTATTGATTCACTGACATTCTTCAATAGAAGAGTATTCTAAAAGAAAAAATTCAATTAGCTTACAGGTTAGGAAGTATGACTAAGATACTGAACTTGAAAATTTGTTGCCTGTATAGAAATACGCATCTCTGGTACCTCTGTGTATGGAAAATTCTTCTGATTAGCATTGGAGATTTGACCAGAGTAGACTTTAGTTTGATTTATGACCCTGTTTTATTTTCCCATTTTGTTTTTAGTGGTTACCAATTAAAAAAAACCCCACTGTGTAGGTATAATGGATTTAGATGCAAATGGATTAATCAATCTTATCTCACAATGTCTTAGCAAAAAAAAAATGTACATTTGCTTGGAAAAACCTGCCATCTTGGCATTTAAACTAATTGTATTAATTGGGGAGAGAAATTATCTTAATTTTTAAGGGAGTTGTCCTAGAAAGTACTGAATATGCTTCATAAACAGAATTCAAAAGTGTGAAGGACAATAAACGGGAATCTAAAAGTAGGTTTCTTATTTAGAGTCTTAAATAAGTGACCTGATTTTTCAAAGGTGCTGAGCAGCCAGCTGTGTGTGTGAATTCCACCGGAGTTCTCAACTGCTCAGCGCTTCCAGAAACAGACCTGTTATTCAGGATCAGCAATGAGAAATTTTTAAAAGCTTTTTCTGTACATCTTAAAGTTAGTCAATTTTATTAAGTTGGGTGCCTAAAGTACTGTTCTAGAACATCCCCATTTTGCCTTGTGTTATCTTCCTTATGTAAGTTTTGGCAGAGGAAAGCCTGGCTCATGTAGTGAGGTCCCTGAGGGACCTGAGATGTTGGCTGGCAGCCTTGTTGCACTCTTGCTTGGCTGTGAACTGACTCTATTTTATGCTGCAAAGTTCAGTGAGTATTTATAAAACAGAAACCATGGTTCTACTGCAGGTTTGGCAAATCCTGTTCTTAGCCAGAAGGTTTTTACTATTTTTTCACCTCTTTTATATGAAAATGGTCCATCTCTGGAAATACAGACAGATGCCTTTTTGTATCAAAAAGCAGAAACAATATTTAAACATGAGTCCGAGCTCGGATAGCAAAGTATTTTGTTAATTTATCCTACTCCATACTTTCACTATATGTATTTCTCTTCTGTCTGTTACTGCAGTTTTATTATCTGAAGTATAGGCAGTTTTCTGTGTTTTTACAGCATATTGAACAAAAATTGGTCATATTAGTACACAGTTTAACTCTGATGCTCCTTGAGGCAACACGTTAATGGGCAGATCATCAGCTAGCATAGTCAAAATAATTCCTTTTTCTTGAATGGAACTATGCTAATTTCTGGATCCATGTCTTCCACTTACATGCTAGTCCATTGTTGTTTTCTTTTTCTTCACATATATTGCCACAAAATACCAGGCGCAATAATTTGTTTTAGTGTTTTTTTTCAAGTAATAGCTGTAAACAGCATATATTCATAAATGGCAGAGGCAAAGCTCTCCTTTGGTTTTTTTTCTTAGTATTTTAGTAATGTAAAACTACCTCTGGGGATGTAACAACTAAAATCACAGTAAATCTACTTTTCTTCTCAACATCTTCCCCAATTACATGTTCCCGTTTAGCTAATTTGTATGTGAAACAAACAAAATGACAATGTTACATGCAAGAATGTGTTGTTATTGCTTAACTTTATCTAGTTTGAGTTCTATGACTTGGGAACCAGCAATCTAAGCTGTAACATCAAAATGCAGAAGTGTTTCTGCTTTTATTTTTGCAAATTATAGTAATAATATACAAAGCTAATGAAATTCATGCTATAGTGTATCAGAGTGCAGAAACTTGCTAATACTGTCATAGCCTTATCTCTTGATAGGATAAAATTATAATTTGATTATAAATTTTCTTGTAGTTTTTGTGTGTTGTGTAACGCTTACTAGGATGTTGTGAGAGAAAGCTGGATGCAGTTAAAGGTTTTATAAGTCAGATACTGCTAGTGACATTATTTTCCAGAATCTTATTCTATTTGAGAAAATGATCTTTGATTAAGAAGTTATTTTCATTTTTTTACTGTATAAAGTAAAAATTATAGTTTCTGGTTTAGAATTGAAGTTTTCCTATGAGGTGCAAAGGGAATTGCTGCAAAAAACCAGAGAGGTAAAAGTTGTTAATTTAATTTAAGGAATTATGAGAAAATGCTATTTTTTTGAGTCAGCTTTTGTTATCAGTGTTACATCTTTGTTGGCAGTTATGAACTACTGAGGGGGGTTTTTTTCAGGTTTTGTGTGAAGGATTCAGTTTTGTAGCTAAGCCAATCTGAAATATCTGATTGCAAGATTGGCAGTTATTTGTAAAGAGCTATACAAAGAATATGTAAAGTTCTGGGAACAGTAAAAGCTCAGGCAAAGTCTAGTGGATTGGCATTAGGCATTTAAAGAAATTCTCTGTATGAAACTGTTGAAAGAACAGAGACAAGAGAATCCTGCCACCTAACTGGTCAATGGCACTCAATTGACAAATAGAATTAAAAAAACCCCAAACTATTGCCAGCTCTGTGGTAAAATATTTAAAGTAAATTTTTTCATATGGCTTTCAGTTAAGCCTAATTTTAAAATCTAATATAAAGNGAGAGGTAAAAGTTGTTAATTTAATTTAAGGAATTATGAGAAAATGCTATTTTTTTGAGTCAGCTTTTGTTATCAGTGTTACATCTTTGTTGGCAGTTATGAACTACTGAGGGGGGTTTTTTTCAGGTTTTGTGTGAAGGATTCAGTTTTGTAGCTAAGCCAATCTGAAATATCTGATTGCAAGATTGGCAGTTATTTGTAAAGAGCTATACAAAGAATATGTAAAGTTCTGGGAACAGTAAAAGCTCAGGCAAAGTCTAGTGGATTGGCATTAGGCATTTAAAGAAATTCTCTGTATGAAACTGTTGAAAGAACAGAGACAAGAGAATCCTGCCACCTAACTGGTCAATGGCACTCAATTGACAAATAGAATTAAAAAAACCCCAAACTATTGCCAGCTCTGTGGTAAAATATTTAAAGTAAATTTTTTCATATGGCTTTCAGTTAAGCCTAATTTTAAAATCTAATATAAAGCAGAAAAGCAGAACACAATGTAAGGTGTCTAACCTTACATTTGGTAAGGTATTAGGTTAATTTACTGGAAAAGTAGTTACAGCTTTCTTCAAAACTGACTGGCTAGTCCCTGAAGAAGGTATTGTCTAGTCACTGAGCAGGAATTAAAAAATCTGGGTGATGTTGCATACCTCTGATACCACAGAAAGCCTAATTCCTTAAATAGCTACTCAGTTTTGTAATTAGCTAAAGGGGGTCACTAGCCAATGAAACTGATTTGAACAGAACACAAATTTGAATGAGAAAATCAGTTTCTGTACTTCCTTTATATAACAGTATACATTGCTAAGACTGGAGGAGAAAAATATGATTCATGTGTAAGAACTGTAATTGCTGTCAAACTCTGATGCCTGCATTTTAGCATTTTAATGCATATATAAAATCAGTTTGATTTTTAGATTTGATGGACACTCACAGCTTTCACTGAAGTCAGCCATCCTGAGTGATATAAAACCTTCTACTGTTATTTTTTATAGATGTAGGTTCCAAACTTCAGATAAAAAAATGTGAAAGTATTTGGTATAAATATGAATTAAAATGTTTTCAGACTTCTGGCAAGTTTGATAATGGTGAAGATGCAACAGAATTTATTTTCTTTTTAATCTGAAAACATAAAAATTAACTGTTTAAAAGTCAGAAGTAAAAACCTTCTATTGAGATCACAAATTCCTATCTTATCCTCTTAAAGGATAATGTCAATCATGGCCTTAAACAATTAGTCATCACATACATGGACTCCATTACTTACGCTGTCTACTTGGAGAGACTCTTGCCTGTGCCTCAGTGGCCTGTATCTTCCTAAAGCATAGCACAAAAGAATTGAGAATGACACAATGCTGAGAGATTTTGGTGGTCCTGGGAGGAATCTGGGAGCTGTAGCTCTCCTAAACAAAGTGAGCTTTATTCTGCTTTTTCTATTAAAGGATAAACCAGATATTCTGTGGTGGGTTGACCCTGACTGGACGCCAGGTGCCCACCAAAGCTGCTCTATCACTCCCCCTCCTCAGCAGGACAGGGGAGAGAAAATATAACGAAAGGCTCATGGGTCGAGATAAGGACAGGGAGAGATCACTCAGCAGTTACCGTCATGGGCAAAACAGACTCAACTTGGGGAAATTAGCTTAATTTATTAACAATCCAATCAGAGTAGGGTAATGAGAAATAAGACTAAATCTTAAAACACCTTCCCCCCACCCCTCCCCTCTTCCTGGGCTTAACTTCACTCCCGATTATTCTCTACCTCCTCCCCCTGAGCAGCACAGGGGGACGGGGAATGGGGGTTGCGGTCAGTTCATCACACGTTGTTTCTGCCGCTCCTTCCTCCTCAGGGGCAGGACTCCTCACACTCTTCCCCTGCTCCAGCATGGGTCCATCCCACAGGAGACAGTTCTTCACGAACTGCTCCAGCATGGGTCCTTCCCACGGGCTGCAGTCCTTCAGGAACAGACTGCTCCAGTGTGGGTCCCCCACAGGGTCGCAAGTCCTGCCAGAAAACCTGCTCCAGCGTGGGCTTCCCATGGGGTCACAGCCTCCTTCAGGCATCCACCTGCTCCGGCGTGGGGTCCTCCACAGGCTGCAGGTGGATATCTGCTCCACCATGGACCTCCATGGGCTGCAGGGGGACAGCCTGCCTCACCATGGTCTTCACCACAGGCTGCAGGGGAATCTCTGCTCTGGCGCCTGGAGCATCTCTTCCCCCTCCTTCTTCACTGACCTTGGTGTCTGCAGAGTTGTTCCTCTCACATATTCTCACTCCTCTCTCCAGCTGCAACTGCACACGGGTTTTTTTTGTTCCCCCTTCTTAAATATGTTATCACAGAGGTGCTCCCACTGTCGCTGATTGGCTTGGCCTTGGCCAGCGGTGGGTCCGTCTTGGAGCTGGCTGGCATTGGCTCTATCGGACATGGGGGAGGCTTCTAGGAGCTTCTCACAGAAGCCACCCCTGTAGCCCCCCCGCTACCAAAACCTTGCCACGCAAACCCAATACATCTTCATTGCAAAGCATACCAGGTTTGCTAAATTCAGTCCTTTGCACCCACATAATGCCCAAGTAAATATAAAATTTAATTCAACAACAGAAAAACTGTATTAGTTATTACTGCTGTGTCTGTATATCACTGGGTTTGTGTAAAAGTTTCATGCTTTTTGCCCCAGTTTACATACAAGCAGCATTTATTTTAACAATGTTTACTTTTTTCTTAATTGTTGCCGGTATTTTAATATATATTTATTTAGTAATTTTAACTCCTCCATGATAGGTTGGTGTTTGCTTTATTAAAGCTTTAAGTAATTGATACCAATGCTAGAGTGGTTTGGTCACAGATAGGAGTGCAAGCCAAGATAAAAATATCATAGAATCATAGAATGAAAGAATCATAGAACACCAGATTGGAAGGGACCTCAAGGATCGTCTGGTCCAACCTTTCTAGGCAAGAGCACAGTCTAGACGAGATGGCCCAGCACCCTGTCCAGCTGAGTCTTAAAATTATCCAGCATAGCAGAGTCAACCACTTCCCTGGGGAGATTATTCCAATGGTTGACTGTTCTCATTGTGAAAAATTTCCCTCTCGTGTCCAATCGGAATCTCCCTAAGAGTAACTTATACCCATTACCCCTTGTCCTCTCCATGTGACTCCTTGTAAAAAGGGAGTCTCCATCTTCTTGGTAACTTCCCTTCAAGTACTGGTACATGGTGATGAGATCCCCTCTAAGCCTCCTTTTCTCAAGGCTGAACAAACCCAGTTCCCTCAGCCTATCCTCATATGGCAGGCTTCCCAGACCCTTGATCATCTTGGTGGCCCTTCTCTGGACCCCCTCCAGCCTGTCCACATCTTTTTTGAATAGCGGGGACCAGAACTGCACACAGTACTCCAGGTGTGGCCTGACAAGCGCTGAGTAGAGTGGGACAATGACTTCTTTATCTCTGCTGGTGATGCCCTTGTTGATGCAACCCAGCATCCTATTGGCCACCTTGGCCGCAGCAGCACACTGTTCACTCATATTAAGCTTCCTGTTCACCAGGACCCCCAGGTCCCCTTCCACAGAGCTGCTCTCCAGCCAGGTAGATCCCAGTCTGTGCTGCACTCCTGGATTATGTTTTCCCAGGTGCAAGACCTTACACTTGTCCTTGTTAAACTTCATAAGGTTCCTGTTAGCCCACTCTTCCAGTCTATCGAGAACTTCCTACAGGGTGGCTCTCCCTTCCAGAGTGTCTATTTCCCCACTCAGTTTGGTATCATCGGCAAACTTCATCAGGCTACACTTGATCCAGTTACCCAGATCACTTATGAAGGTATTGAATAACGTTGGGCGCAATATCGATCCCTGGGGGACCCCACTTGTGATGGGTTGCCAGTTTGAAAAGGAGCCATTTACCACCACCAGGAGCCATTTACCACCGCCAAAGGAGCCATTTACCACCACCATATTTTCACATGGACATTTTTGTTGAACAGGTAAATATTCTAATATGAAACAGAGGAAGCCAGTGTTATAAAAATGGTGTGTACATGATAGATATTCTGTCAAATGTCAACTAACAAGATATCAAGTGTGGGATTTCTCTAGCTAACTGCTAGTCATATAGCTCAGTAGTCACCCTAGTCTGTCCTTACCACCCATGGAGAGAAATACATGCATTTAGGGCACCATTCATCTCCTGACGTACACAGCTAAAACAGGTCAGATATCTCATGCTCAGAACCAGATTTTTTCTATTGACTGCATGTTACAGATATCTCAAGCTATCACGAGGTGAATCCTATATGTAGTGGTCTAAAAAAATCTATTTGTGTCTGCTTCTTTGCTCTTTAAATGTTCCATTTTTTGGCATAATAAATATGTCACTAATTGGTGGTACTGGTGAAAACAACTTCTTTCACACTGACAACCAAGTTAGTCCATTAGAGTTGCACAGGCTGTGAAGGTCTCATTCTTAGCAAAGTAAGTAGTCTGAAGAAGTCATGTAAGTAAGATGTAGAAGTAGTGAACCCTAAATCATACAACATAAAAACATAAAATTTGATTGTATGTTGAAAAATGTTTCATAAAAAAAAAAGAACATGGATCCAAAGTTGGTTTCAGTCATACCTAAGAAATGCAAAGGTATGCCTGAGCGTAGAATTTGGTCTATAGAACTTCATGTTTATATATTGTACTCACACATTAAAACTGACACTAGGCATTCACTTACATGAAAGCCTAAAGAACAGGAAGTGTGAACGTAGCTGAGAGGCCAAGTGTAACACATTTCCTTGCTTTTCTTTTGGGATCATTTTGCATTTCACATCCCTGCACTTTTCTGAGAACCAAAGCTGCAGTTCACCCTTGTTCTTAAAGGATGGCAGAAGTCTGACTCTCAGTCTAACACACGTATGCCGTTTAGCTCCAGTCATGTTTTAATTACTATAGATCTGTATTCTCATTTGGTAAAGAAGAGAAGGAATTTTCCTAAGAAACGTTTCTGCACTGTAGAAATGCTACAAGTCACGAAAACTTAAACATTGATGTAAACTTGCTGGTAATTTCCAATAAATCCCTTTTTAAGTAAAAATATATTAATTTTCCATACTTACATAATATTACATAAAGTAGTGAAAAATCTGTATATTTCATATTGTTTTCTTGAATTGCTCACACAGTCAAGGGAGGAGGAGGGCTGGAAAGGAATGAGATTCCCTGGTTTGTGGAAGAGATCAGTGTTCCCTGTGCAATCCCTGAAAATGTAAAGCAATTTTCAGAAGGTCCCCTCCTTCTGTCCAGTCAACAGCTGACCTGGAAGGCCCTTTAAGGACTGTGTAATGCTTCCATGGGAAATGTACACAAGTCATTGAAGACTACTGTGCAGTAGGACTGATCTGTTTTTTACAATATTTATTTAACATAGGGATGGGACCAGAAAGTTATGTCTGAATTTAGGCATTAATATGTGTATACTATATTTTTTTTTTATCTAGTCCTGTGACACACTGAAATGTAGCTAAGAGGATTTAAGATAAGCCAAGTTTGGTTTACTTTGAAAATTATACTGAGATCATACACAAAAAAACATAGATATGGTAGAAATTTTAGAGTATACCTATACAAAAAAATAAAGCAGGGTGCAGGAGCAACCTTGAGTGTTTGGCCTCTTGATTGTCCACACTGTTTAACTGATAGCTCACTCCCTGGTTCTGTTTTGAACCTCTCCAACTGGCGGTCTCCAAGACAGAACCATTATAGAGTGGACTAGCCGTAAGCAGTGTGCCTGAGCTGTGCCACTTGGCCTCAGAGACCTCTCTGATTCAGCAGTATAGACATAACCTAACAGTCTACTTCAGAAAGCTGGTAGTTAGCACATAATAATTTATTCTACTGCCAATGAAGGAATGACATTACATTGGCTAACCTTAAAATTAATCTTTTTTTTCCCCAAATAAATGATAATTTCAGTCTCTTATCCTTTCAGATACAACACTTGCTCAGAAAAGAGGGAGATAATCTTCCTTTACCATCCTTCCTACCTTCCCCCCCTCCTAGCCAGGTAATTAAAAAAAAAAGAAAACAACAAAACCAATAAATATTTATGTAGAAAAGCAGATATTAACTAAAATAGAGAAATGCTTTTTCTGTAGGACAGAGCTGGACTGGATTGGACTAGGCTGGTATTTGGACAGGAGAAAGGAATGCTTTAGGAGGACTGGCAGTTCAATAGAAGAAATGTTTTTTGCATTTGGTTTTAGAGAATCCTGAAGTGCTGGGGAGGAATCTTTGAATAAGTTGCAAATAGGCATTTACACTGTGTGGTACAAATTATTCTTGAAAAAAATTAATGGAGTTAAAGTAATTGCATGAATTAATTTGCTTGCAATTTAATGGTGATTATTCCTATAGGAATATAATTTTCTATCCTAGGAACCTGTCTTCCACCTAACCAGTTGTCCTGGTTTCGGCTGGAATAGAGTTAATTTTCCTCCTAGTAGCTGGTATAGTGCTGTGTTTTGGATTTAGTATGAGAATAATGTTGATAACACACTGATGTTTTAGTTGTTGCTAAGTAGTGCTTACACTAGTCAAGGACTTTTCAGCTTCCCATGCTCTACCAGCGAGGAGGTGCACAAGAAGCTGGGAGGGGGCATAGCCAGGACAGCTGACCCAAACTGGCCAAAGGGATATTCCATACCATACAACATCGTGCTCAGTATATAAGCTGTGGGGAGTTGGCCGAGGGGCAGCAATCACTGCTCACGGACGGGCTGGGCATTGGTTGGCAGGTGGTGAGCAATTGTATCATGCATCACTTGCTTTGTATATTATTATTGTTACTAGTGCTACTACTATTTTACTTTATTTTATTTCAATTATTAAACTGTTCTTATCTCAACCCATGAGTTTTCTCACTTTTACTCTTCTGATTCTCTTCCCCATCCCACCGGAGGGGGAGTGAGCGAGCGGCTGTGTGGTGCTTAGTTGCTGGCTAGGATTAAACCACGACAGTACTTTTTGGCACCCAACATGGGGCTCAAAGGGTTTGAGATAATAACAGATTAACTAGAGCATATTAAGGAATTTACATCTGTTAATAGTTGCTGATTACAATATTGATTCATCTGTTCACAATATTAGTTTATCTGATCTGCACCATGCTCTATTTTTTGCTGTACATCTTAAGGATTGGTGTTGGTTTTTGCAGTTTGCTGTGCTCTGCACTGAGCTTTATCTGGTATTTGGGTTTTGTACTGAAGCCATTACTGTACTTCAGCTACCACCTCATGGAGACAATTAGCAATTATACCTCTTCCACTGAGAGGTTTTTTATGGAGGAAATACAGAATGGCACCTTCGCTACCTTCTTCTATGATGTTTCCTCCTTCATTACAATAACTTTTCAGTATCTTAAACATCCTTGGGTAGTTAAGATACTTCTATTGGTATTTCTTGGGAATATTGTTTTGGTTTTGTCTAAGCTTAATAAGCAATTTAAGAATATCATCCAGAGATCTGTCCCAAGGCTGGATAGTTATGAGTGGCAAGGTATGTGGGATAGTATGGGCAAATACCTAGGACAGTGGGCACCTCCAGTGTTTTGGAACTTCACCCCTGAACAAGTGCAGAATCCTGAAAAAATAGTAGAATATTTGGAAAAAGTATGTTGTCACCCTGGCAATTCCAGAGAGACACAAATCACTGCAACATGCTGGGGCCTGGCCCACGCTTCTGGAGCCCTGTTCAACACTATTCAGTACCCTCAAGGGGAAGAGAAGG
>WAAD01014096.1:2384-29379 GCA_013389945.1 Fregata magnificens
TGTTGATTTGCAGCACGAACAGCACTTACCCTTCCTTATCCCTAAAAAGCAATATTGGGTTGCTTCCCACTGAGCTAAACACTCTTACAAGCCTCATACAAATGAATATAGCACTCTTGTTAAAGCTAAATGCCTTTTATCAAGTGCCAGCCGTACCTACAACACTAAGGATCTCACAGCTGTCATAAATGTTCCCAGATGCTGTATTTAATAAAACTGGTAAAGGTTTTTGAGAGAAGGGTTCTCATTAAAATCTTAATACTACCCATAAGTAAATGCACTTTTTGTAGAAATCCTTATTTTCTGATCATGCTAATCCAAAGAAAGCTTCACTGTGTCTCTCCTTTCTGAAATAGGAAAAAACCCCAACTCACTGATTTGGCTGCAAACCAGCATGTTGATTAATGCTAGTTGCATATTTTGAAGATTTCCTTTTTGATATAGTATGAAACACTATCAACATTTTCTGGTTTATTTTTGTCACATTTCTTTTCTGTTCTGTCCAGAAGACAACATGTAAGAGAAGAAAACTCTGTCTCCTCCCATCTTTAGTAGCAACAGAATTTCAACACACTACAGGCTTGAACTTTAGTTCCTCTGCAAAAGTTATCACCATTTTCGCTACCAGAGACCTGTGAAATTGTTTAAAATATCAATCAGAATTTTGTCAGATGCTTATTCTCTACACTTCTAAAGCCATCTGACTTCCCTAGCTAACAAGCTTACTTTTATGCCCTTCCATACCCTGAATACTTGGCCTTAACACTGAAGATCTGCCATAATACTATGCCTCCATATAACAGTATCTTTACACTCAGTTTAGAGTTGCTCAGTCATTGTGAAAATAAATAGTAAATTACTTTTTGTGCCTGTAAACCCTAGTCAACCCCTGCCAAAGCTAGCCACCATCACAATAATTATCTGTTAAAACATGTTGCCACAATTCGGATTGCATGAGGTGACAGCAGACAAAATGATAGTAACAACTCAAATAATAAAAGTATAATTGAACCATATATATAATACCACACAGTGCTTGCAGATGATGCACAAAACAAGCTGAAATGATTTGCTATGAAGTGGATGCTGAGGTTTCAGAATCGTTGGAAAAACTAGTGTTTATATAAGTTCATGTCATTACCCCATTGGTAGCTGACCACTTCCATGAGGGACTAATTTTGAAAAAAACATTAAAGTAATTTTTAATCTGAGACATTGCAATCCTTAGTGAGTACCGGATAGGTCTACCGATTGGCTCACTGTTTGAAGCAGCGCACATCTTCAGTGATATTGTGACTTGCAGCTGAAGGTGACAGGCATCTTAGTTTGATTTTCTCAGTCAAATATTATGCCTTCAGGAGTGTGGCAGCACCAATATTCTCCAACACACTCAACATACTAGCATATCTTTTACTCAGAAATCCTAATACTTTAAATCAGTAAAAATTCATGCTTGAGCCTCTTCCATGACTCAAAGATAACAAACAACCCCCCTCATCTTTATCATAAATTATACAAAGCAGCAGATTAGGCTGATGATTTATGAAAATAAGATCAAGAAAAAATGCCAACATGGTGAAATTGATCTAAAAAAAAGCTCAGAAATTGAACCAAACATTTTCTTTTTCTATTCTTACATGATAAATGCACAATAATGACGGAAAAGAACACCCAAATTGTTATGTGTAAACTATAACAAAACGCTGTTCTGATCAAGTTTTCTTCTGATCCACCAGAGGTCTATTTCTTTTACTAAAAGTTTCATACAGTTTGGGCATTGGGCAATGTATGGCATTCAACATCGGATGGATGACATGCATTCTAGCAAAATTTACCTAGTAACTAAAGTAATTTAACCCATTGACAATATTTGTCAACAGGACATTTTTGAGAGTAGGATCTTAGGGACCACATTTAAGCTGGAAAAAAAAAAAAAAAGAGATGGCAGCAAAGTCGGTTCATATTTGCTATGATTCTTCTGTAAGTAGCCCTCATTCGAATACATGGGATTGCTTCTCTGTGTGTAGAAGAATTCTACCTTTATAGTTTTATTCCCATAGGGCAATTAAAATTGCTTTTGCTTTGATAAAAAATTATCGACAAAATTAGATGGCCAAAAGAAAACAACAACAATCTGAGAATAAGCATTGCATAGCAAACTGAAAGTAAATTAACACAGAAGTTCTTTTTAACCCGTACAGCCTTTAGGGTAGGATGCTAACCTAAACCTGTGTTAAGTGTTGTCCGGAATCTGCTTGGACATGAAATCCTTCAACCTAGTTCCTTTCACTTCTCTTTTAATTACAGTATTCTTTCTAGAGAAAATTTTCATCATTACAGTGGAAACTAATTTTTATTCAGTTTTGCTAAAGTGAAATACAATTCTGCTAGAGTGAAATATAAAAATGTCATTGACAAATAATTTATATTAGATGGACAACTCAAATAACCCAAGGACAGTTTTCTTTTCATCACAGTTGAAGTATTTAATGACAAAATCAGGGTTTCCAGTAATGACTCAAGAGAGCAAGTCCCACTTTTTTTTCCCCAGAATGGCACAAAATAATTTCTACATCTTTGAGAACTTTCAAGGAATTGGTTACAATAGATACCAGCAAGTATTACAACTCTGGCATATCATAGCAAAACCTACCTAACTTTAAGATCACTTTTTAGAGAGCACATTTTTGTTAATATGTCACATAATGCACAACTTTTGCTAAACACAAAAGTAGCCTTTTAAGACAGAGTTTGCAGTACAGTAGTCAAGTCTATCAATACATTATTTTTATTCTTTGCAGAACTTTAAAAAGATAAAGAAACTATTGATGTTGTTACAATTTACAAATACATTCTTTCATATGAAACATTAACCTGAATTATAGTATATCTTATGTACATGACTATCTAATAATACTAGGTTGTATACACTACAAGCTAAGTTCCAGAAGGAAATTGCAATGCTATAAGATTTACCTTTGGATAGACATTTATACACCTCTGATTTTTTTCTAAAAACTACCAAATCTTGTAGTTTAATGAACAGCAAGAACAAAGTAAACACGCAGACAAACCACTTTTCCTTCATTCAATAACACTAGGTTACTTAGAATTCCCATAGTAAATGGCTTTTGATGGTTGGATAAAAGTCCTGAGTTATGATACAGAACACAATATGCTTAACTGGAGAATATAAAAAAAAAGATGAAAAACTGTCTGTGGGACTAAAGTAATGTTTTAGAACAGTCCAACTCACAAAAGGTCTGGAACTTAGCAGTGCAACTGTGACCTTGCCCTGTCCAGCTGATATTCATGTAAACACCTGAAAACTGATGCCTTTTTATCTGAATTTAGACAACTCATTCTCTTCAGGTTTATCTGATCTGGGTTTTAGACATTTCTTCTAAATTATTGACAAGCTTAGAAGACCAGCTAGATGGCAGCAGTTCAAAACCTATTCCTTCTTTCTCTCAAGAGAAAGACTTGTGAGGTTAGCAGCAGAATATAGTTAGAGTGGAAAAGATGATGACAGAAGATAGCTATGTGGGCAAAAATGTACTCCCTGACTGATTTCTAATGCAACTATTTTTAAAAAATAGCCTAACATTTTGTCTCTAGCAGAAGTTTAATTTCTAATGAGGGACTGTTTTCCTGGTTAATTTGCAGAAATACCCACAGTCATTACAATAGTGCTCAGAAAGCTACTGACATTTCCAGGGCAAACATTAATTGTACGTAGCTCAACGGAGTGTTCAGAACTCATGTCGTTAATGAGTGTTCTGATATATACCAGATGTGGCCAAATTCGTTTTCAGTTGACGGTGCTGGATGCAGTAACTGTTAGAGCTGATGCTAAATAGATTTAAATGATCGTATGGTACTACACAGATGACAAATTTACCTTCTCTCAATTCCCAGTGTGAAATTAAATAAAAAGCTTCATACAAAACAGTTTAAATTACAGGAAAAAAACCAAACAAGGTGTCAAGTTTGAATGCAATCAGTTAACTAGACAGTGTCCTTAGTTCAAATGAGAATGTTTTCCTAAAGTCAAGCATCTTTTTACAAAGTGGGTATTTCCAAGAGATTTTCAGTTACTTCAGCTTGCAGTAACTAAAATATTCTCAATTACTACAGAAGCTTTTATCTGTTTACAAGCACTGCTCTGAGGATTTTAGACTGTTTAGTGTCATTAATAATGCAAAAATCTTATTCTATGTTGAAAATGAAAACTAAAGTACATTCATACAATGCCAGCTTTCTGGCTGTCCGGTAAGATGAGGACAAAAATGAAGAGCAGGCGTCTTCAGAAGATGAAGGCTGAAACTTCTGCTAAGATTTCTGTTTCTAGCTTACCGGTTTAAAAAAAAAAAAAAAAAAAANAAAAGAGTAACCTAATTATTTTTGTAAGAGAATACAGTGCATATATTGCATATAGTGAATACAGAATGAAGTAGGGAGTCACCCTTCCAGTGACAATATGTATTGAAAACTGAGACGCAAACTACAAGTTATGATTCTAATGTACCAAGACATGCTTTTTGAAAGCCTCTATTTTAAAAATCAGATGACTAGCTAACACAGAAGTCATTCTAATCAAATTTCTGAAGTGTTCTCAAAAATTCTTATGGTAGAATTTAAGAAAAAAGGGATGACTCTGAAAATAGTGCATTCTCATTTTCCCAGGCCTTTGCATTCTCATTTACATAGGCCTTTACCCACAGAATCACAGGTAAAAAGAAAATGAAATGTTATTTTATACCAGATTACTAAATTCTAGATTGTGTTGGAGGCACAGCTATGCGTGTATAGATGTAAAAATTACTTTTTTCCTCAATTTTGAAACCTCAAGCATACATTCTGTAGGTTTCATTATACTATTTAAATAACCAATCCGGAAGGGAAAATAGGAATATCCAAAATGCAGCACTGGTAACAGATTCCCCTATGAAATTCAGATATGCACTTCTGAATGCTGGTGATGGCACATGCAAAACTTCCTACATTGGGTAGAAGAAACAAGCTTTTCTGCTTCCCAGGACAAAGCAGTCTATTCTCCACTATAGATACAACCCCAGTTGTGTAATTTGAACATCCACATTCTGCTGATGCTACATAAAATGAAGAAGAAAAGTATACCCCTTCTTTGGATTTTATTTCCACACGTATGTCCACAACCAGTTAAATAATTTTCTGTACAACTGGGGAAGAATATTACTATTTTAATCCTGATCAGCTTGTCATTTGGTCCAGTTCCCCTGTTTGCTTTCACTATTGTAACAACTGAAATACAGGTAGAAAAAGTACTGCAGGACTGTATAGCAATATTACGAAAGAGGAACAAAAAGTAAGTCAAAAAGGTAGAAATGCAACACTTTTTCCTGCACAGAAACTGAAAGAATGCATCTCCACTGAACTGGAAGAAAAAAGCACACAGAAGTCTGGATCTCCTGTAAAAGTTGCTGAATGTAGCCTTTTCAGTTTCTTTCGGGAAGATTTCAACTTTGGGCAGTATCTCAGCATTTGTGCTTCATGGCAAGCTGAAAGAGAAAGAAAAAAATGAATTAAAGAGAGATCACGTAACGATAGCTCTATCAAGCTAATGTGGCTAGTTTTGACAGAAGGGTTTGTAAACCGAATTCTCCAAAAGATGCCTGAAATCTGTAACTTCTTTGCACACATATATGCAGTCGTTCCCTTTACTGTGACAGATAGACAAAGTTTCCCTTTGCTATGCTGAGGAGGCAAGATTTATCTGCTTTTATAGCTGTGTTTCCCAACGTTCCATCTTTTTGCTACCTATGAGGAGGGCTAGAGCAAGAAGCTAGAAACAAAGACATGCTTAAAAGAACAGTCATTTAGAACTAATGATTTGGTTTGTTAAATACAACCAGAAATTCTAGACAAGTAATTTAAAACACCTGTTCAGCAGCTCTGCCACTACATAATGATGAAAAATTAAGGACTGATTGCCTTGATACCTCTGTGATTACTGATTATTTCAATTTCAAGTAATTAAAAAATGGACTTAAAACTGGGAATGAGAGGGAGAAGAAAGAGCTAAAGTGCGTTAAATCCTGTATAAAAAGTGTAGACAAATTGACTAATTTTGTAGTAGTATTAGATATATTGTATCTAATATATTATTATATTACATTACAATATGAATATATTACAATTAGTATCTTGTAGTACTACACAAACCAAGCAGAGAACTTAGTTTTAGGCTCTGTATAACAAAAAATTGATATAGATTGTTGATGTAGATAATAGCATGCTAACAAAGTTGAGATGAGTGAACCCTCTAGGAAGTTACCTAGAAACGAAAACTGGTAGGGGCAGTTAAAATTTCCTCATTTGCTACCAGTGAAATGCTGATCAATAAATGACTCAAATTTAATTGACATAAGCCTTTGATACTCAACGATATGGCCATAAACATGCCATTTAAAAAAATATTATTTGTAGAGATATACTGGAAAGGCATTTCAGCATGAAAGAATTCCAACCAACACTCTTCCTCCTCCCCTCAAACAACTTTTTTTTTTTTTTTCAGAAAAATGTGTCTTTAGCAGGCAACTCTGACAACAAGTTTTTATTACACACAATCCATAACTCTGAGCTCCTCTGCAGTCATCAACAAGGGGAAGATTTTTTTAGAGGCAAACAAAGAATCATAGAATCATAGAACCATTAAGGTTGGAAAAGACCTCTAAGATCATCAAGTCCAACCATCAACTAACACCACCATGACTCCTAAACTAGGCCCTGGAGTGCCACGTCTACACCTTTTTTGAACGCCTCCAGGGTAGACGACTCCACCACCTCTCTGGGCAGCCTGTTCCAATGCCTAACCACTTTCGGTAAAGAAATTCTTCCTGATGTCCAATCTAAACCTCCCCTGACGCAACTTGAGGCCATTTCCTCTTGTCCTATCAGTTGTTATTTGGCAAAAGAGACCGACACACCTGCCTCGCTACAACCTCCTTCCTGGTAGTTGTAGAGAGCGATATGGTCTCCCCTCAGCCTCCTTTTCTCTGGACTAAAC
Source organism: Fregata magnificens (assembly GCA_013389945.1). Taxonomy (NCBI): domain Eukaryota; kingdom Metazoa; phylum Chordata; class Aves; order Suliformes; family Fregatidae; genus Fregata; species Fregata magnificens. The sequence continues at coordinate 9,433 of WAAD01014096.1, forward strand.
AACCCCAGTTCCCTCAGCCACTCCTCATAAGACTTGTTCTCCAGACCCTTCACCAGCTTTGTTGCCCTTCTTTGGACATATTCCAGCAGCTCAATGTCTTTCTTGTACTGAGGGGCCCAAAACTGAACACAGTATTCGAGGTGTGGCCTCACCAGTACCAAAGTACAGGGGGACGATTACTACCCTACTCCTGCTGGCCACACTATTGCTGATACAAGCCAGGATGCTGTTGGCCTTCTTGGGCACCTGGGCACACTGCTGGCTCATATTCAGCCATCTGCCGACCAACACCCCCAGGTCCTTTTCCTCTGGGCAGCTTTCCAGCCACTCTTCCCCAAGCCTGTAGCGTTGCATGGGATTGTTGTGACCCAGGTGCAGAACCCGCCACTTAGCCTTGTTAAACCTCATACAATTGGCCTTGGCCCATCGATCCAGCCTGTCCACATCCCTCTGTAGAGCCTTCCTACCCTCAAGCAGATCAACACTCCCACCCAACTTGGTGTCGCCTGCAAACTTACTAAGGGTGCACTTGATCCCCTCATCCAGACCATTGATAAAGATATTAAATGGAACTGACCCCAATACTGAGCCCTGGGAAACACCACTTGTGACCAGCTGCCAAGTGGATTTAACTCCATTCACCATAACTCTTTGGGCTCGGCCATCCAGCCAGTTTTTTACTCAGCAAAGAGTACGCCCATCCAAGCCAGGAGCAGCCACTTTCTCCAGGAGAATGCTGTGGGAAATGGTGTCAAAAGGCTTTACTAAAATCTTGATAGACAACATCCACTGCCTCTCCCTCATCCACTAAGCATGTCATAGGTAGACAGAAGGAAATCAGGCTAGTCTAGCAGGACCTGCCTTTCATAAACCCATGCTGACTGGGCCTGATCATCTGGTTGTCCTGTACATGCCACGTGATGGCACTCAAGATGATGTGCTCCATAACCCTTCCCAGCACCGAGGTCAGACTGACAGGCCTGTAGTTCCCCGGATCCTTTTTCCAGCCCTTCTTGTAGATGGGTGTCACATTTGCTAACCTCCAGTCAACTGAGACCTCCCTGGTTAGCCAGGACTGCTGATAAATGATGGAAAGTGGCTTGGTCAGCGCTTCTGCCAGCTCCCTCAGTACCCTTGGGTGGATCCCATCTCACCCCATAGACTTGTGTATGTCTACGTGGTGTAGCAAGTCACTAACCATTTCCCCTTGGATTATGGGGGCTTCATTCTACTCCCCATCCCTGTCTTCCAGCGCAGGGGCCTGGGTACCCAGAGAACAACTGGTCTTACTGTTAAAGACTGAGGCAAAGAAGGCATTAAGTACCTCATCCTTTTCCTCATCCTTTGTCACTATGTTTCCCCCTGCATCCAAAAGGATGGAGATTCTCCTTAGACCTCCTTTTGTTGCTAATGTACTTATAGAAACATTTTTTATTGTCTTTTACTGCAGTAGCCAGATTAAGTTCTAGTTGGGCTTTGGCCCTTCTAATTTTCTCCCTGCATAACCTCATGATATCCTTGTAGTTCTCCTGAGTTGCCTGCCCCTTCTTCCAAAGGTCATAAACTCTCTTTTTTTCCCTGAGTTCCAGCCAAAGCTCTCTGTTCAGCCAAGCCGGTCTTCCCCACCACTGGCTCGTCTTTTGGCACATGGGGACGGCCAGCTCTTGCGCCTTTAAGATTTCCTTCTTGAAGAACGTCCAGTCTTCCTGGACTCCTTTGCCCTTCAGGGCTGCCTCCCAGGGGACTCTGTCAATCAGTCTCCTGAACAGGCCAAAGTCTGCCCTCCAGAAGTCCAAGGTAGCAGTTCTGCTGACGCCCCTCCTTACTTCTCCAAGAATTGAAAACTCTATCATTTTGTGATCGCTATGCCCAAGATGGCCTCCAACCATCGCACCACCCACAAGTTCTTCTCTGTTCACAAACAACAGGTCCAGCAGGGCACCTTCCCTAGTTGGCTCACTCACCAGCTGTGTCAGGAAGTTATCTTCCACACACTCCAGGAACCTCCTAGACTGTGTCCTCTTCCCTGTATTGTATTTCCAGCAGACATCTGGTAAGTTGAATTCCCCCACGAGAACAAGGGCTAGTGATTGTGAGACTCCTCCCAGCTGCTTATAGAATATTTCGTCTGCCTCTTCATCCTGGTTGGTTGGTCTATAACAGACTCCCACCATGATATCTGTCTTGTTGGCCTTCCCCCTGATTCTTACCCATAAACACTCTACCCTGTTGTCACCATCATCAAGTTCTAGACAGTCAAAACACTCCTAACATACAGGGCTACCCCACCACCTCTCCCTCCTTGCCTATCCCTTCTGAAGAGTTTATAGCCATCCATTGCAGCACTCCAGTTGTGCAAGTCATCCCACTATGTTTCCGTGATTGCAACTATATCAGTTTTCCAGCTGCATAATGGCTTCCAACTCTTCCTGTTTGTTGCCCAAGTAATGTCCAAACATACAAATGAAGCTGTAAGAGAAATCTGTATCCAGTCATGATACTATAGTGGTGAAATTAATTATGGCCTGACAATAATTCAAAGTACTTTTATTGTTTTACTGAAGGCAACTATAAAGCAACCAAAATGGGAACTCTGCTTCGTTGCACAAGGTATTCACAAATACTAATAAGTTAAAATTGGTGCCTTTCTCGTCACTGTCACTGTTTTGCCAGAAAGTTACAATTTTGCCATTTAAGCACTACTCAGCTGGACCTTGCTTTCCTGGTTTCTTTTCTGTACAAACAGCATCTAAGGTCTGAGTAGCAGCTGCCCCTCAAAGACTCAACCAGAGGAACATTAACAATAAACAATACTGTACATATTCCCAAACGCTCCACCAAACCCCCAACAAAGCTCTCTTGCAAACTAAAGCACACCACCATAAAACAACAGAATCTCTAACCTAATACATTCCTGGATGGCTGCCCTACGCATTTTTGTGAGATAACAGTAGAGGAATTGCAGGACTACTGCACAGTCCTCTAAGATACAATTCAAGACTTGGAGCACCAATACAGAAAAATTTGCAAGAAAAAAATGTTGTAAACCCCATTTTATTAAGTTTTCCTTATGACCATTAAGATGACAAGTATTCATTTGTAGTCTTCTAAGAACTAAACTATATTTTGTTTTCTTCAAACACAAAGATGTTATTTTGTTGTTAAAAAGACAAAAGCCAAGCATTTATTACAAATCCTTAACTATCATCCACTGAAAGACTGTCATGGTCCTGTTTCAGGCAGCTGGTAATTGGGATAGCTTCAACAGCACATGGCCTCACACTCATCTAAGGAAGACTGGTAATCTGTAGAACTGTACTGGAAGGAAGGTTTCATAAATCTCAGCCCAGCACACAGTCCAAATGGAGATTATCCCTTTCTATTCTGCATCACTTAGACATTTCCTGCAGAAACTGTTCTCACTCACTGCCAGAGACATGTAAACTCAAATGACTGTACAAAATCCTAAGAATTTTCCCATATTTTTTATTTGATTAAAAAAAATAAAATACTTGTACTGTGGATGTTTTTAGCTTCTCCACCATTCCTGCTATGTTTCCCTGCAATTTTTATTTTGAATTATTACATCAGGACTTTGTAAACTTTTATTTCTAAATATGGTACAGCACAGGCTATCAAAGATGGTATTTTTTATTACAATACTGCATCTTTTAATCCTGAGATTTTTAAAATAAGATTTCCCTAATAGAACCTGTTGAAAAGATTTGTTTCTGTTCACAGCATGTCTTCATCTGTGGAACTGCTGTTCTGCACATGTGGAAGATGAAAGGGCAACACACACTAATGAAACCAAATCTTAATCATGATTCATAGTGGCCCAACTATCAGAGGCATTTTTCATTTTTGAACTCCCTACCAAGCAACACTCTATGCTTTACTCTAAAGCAGCTAACCTTTTGCCCCCTATCCTAGAAGCAGTGGTAGCTGCTGTTTAAGGTTGGTTTTCTAAGTTGGCAAAGTTATCGTGGGGGCAGGGGGAAGGTGGTGCTGTTAGATGGAAGAGTCCAACAGCAGGCTCGTACCACACTCAGGCCACTAAGTTGAACCATACTAAATGGAGTAGAGGATTATCCCAGTAAATATTAAAATAAGTTGTTTTGTAACATTTTGAAGGCTACATAAGACAGAGGCTTGTGTAGAACTGCAGGATATCAATCCAGGATTTCTAGTATTAATGCAGTAGCCAGGCATTTTTTGGCATAAGCATGATAAAGCCTAATGCATGTGCTAAGCAGCAAAACTATCAAACTTGCATGCTAAAATGGTTGCTCATATTCAGAAAACTTTTACTTTTTTTTTTGAAAAGCATTCTGTCTGCTGTGGATGTGTTACACAGCCACCAAATGGAATGCTGTGGATGCCTAGAATTTCTGTCACAGAGATGGAAGCTCAGCACCATTATGCACATGCAGAAGCAACAGGCATAGTACTATCAATACCTTCCACCAAGAACAGGGAATGTCCATACATTCCTGAGATTGAACAATTCCTCAAAGTCCTCATAAATAACATTTCCAGACATAAAAAGATGTATCTTCAGAAACAGACAGTCACAGACCTATGACTGCTTATCATAGAGGATTAACAACAATGTCACTATACTGCTGCACAAAGTATGAGGAATATTACCGAACAGTGGTGGGAGGATGGATCAGAAATATGCCTCAGGAAGGTGAAGATAGGTAGTGTCAATTCAAGTGGAAATGCAGCAAACCTCAGATCTATGCACAGAAGTAGTTATAAACCAGAAATCTGCCAAGTGAGGAACAGGATCAAGGAAAAGAGCAAGCTGTTTGTAAACAGTGACTGACTGCAATTCTTTCTAGAGCTTCCTCCTCTCAAAATAAAGGAAAGTGTGACTTCAACCTACTGAGAGCCTTATCCCGCCAAAATCTTACCTTGTGTGCAGTTTCTGCAAACTGCTGAGCACTGTTTCTCAGCTCCTCTGTCTTTTCTTCTGCTCGACCTAGCCTTTCACCACGCTCATTCAAAGCCTGACTTGCCTTCTGTACTGCACTTGTCACACTGTCTGCTGCTGAATGGAGTATGCTGTTTCCTGCAACATCAAAATAAACTATTAGAACACCCAAATACATATATACATGCTTTGTATTAAATACAGTTAGTTTCACTTATAATGTTCTAGAGCTGATGCGTTATCTGCTAGTTTACCATCTAGTTGCATTTTGGATAATAGGATAAGTTATTGTTTTCTCACTCAAACCATATTATTAGCAAATTATAAATAAGTGCCGTATGGCAACATAATACTTGCGGAATATAAGGAATCGGTGGACATAACTTAGCTGTGTATTATTTTGTAAGCCTTATGCTCATACAGCATTTCAGGAAGCTATTCTACTAAATCAATGAAACCGTTCACAAGTACACACAGCTTCTTCACAACACTCTCATGTTGATACAGATTAACTTTCTTTGGAAGTTACACTGTTTCCCTAGAGAATAAATGATTGACACTGCAGGACACGTTTGTATGAATTCACTGTTTTAAAAATAATAATAAAAAAAATAATAATTCATTTACAAGTGCACCCCAAGCACTATTACTACAGTTATTTTACGCTGCTCTGATCTATCTACCTTTGACCCTTCTCCACATGGAGCACCAGCCATGTTTCATGTGACAACATACTTTATTTAAACCTTAGTATTTAAAGTCCCAGCAAGGCTCAATATCTTCTAAGCCTTTAGCTTTACCAAACCAACTTATCAGTTTCTCTGTTTCTTCTCTGGCACACCATGTAGTAGTTCCTTCAAGTTTTCAACAGGACTGCATTTCTCCTCTACATTTATCCCTTTTAAATGCTCACTCTTTTCAGTACTCCTTTCTATATTGCTTCTCAACAGAAAGGATCATCCTCTTTCTGGAAGGAACTGCCCATGAATGTTTATAATATGAACCACAGTACAAACTAAAAACTCTTCAGAGAAAGTTACACGTTATCAGTATGAACCCGTACGTATTAAAATATATGTAGGACAAAAAAAAATTATTTTGTCCTATCCTATAAACTTTTCAACAAAAGGACTAGTAAAAATTCAGCTTGTTGCAATACAGTAGTCCCTTGGTGTCTTCCACAAGCTTTAACATTTAATTTACCTTACAGGGAATTTGTTACCCCGGAATTTGTTGCCTAGACATATACGAAGGTGCTACGAGAGCCAGAAAGCCAATACAGATAGAATATTAACCACTAGGCACGCTGTCACTGCCAGTTTTCTAAACTGCCCCAAATATTGTAATGGCATGGAGCCTTTTTTCACAGCATTGAAACCACATACGTTACGCTTTTACATGAATTTATTCTAGTAAAGGTACGAACTAGTTCAACACACGAAGCTGAACCAAGCACTACAGCAAATCTGCTGTTATAACAAAGTCTGCTGTTCTTACGGACGTACAAAGACAAGTGAAAATAAACACAAACCTACTGCTTTTATCATTAATCTGAAAAGTGTGTCTACTTCAAAAATATTGCCAGGTTAAAAAAAATGAAACCCAAACATTAATTTGAAGGGTTATTTTGCTATTATTTTCATAAGGAAAAAGAAGAACAAAAGACCCATTCAGAGTCATTTTACAGATACTACTCCTTTCCTTAGAAACAGCAAACAAACAAGAGTGAAACTGAAGGTTGCCCCAAGTAGCCTGTGGAACAACAGCACAAGCTGCACATGCAGGCACTCTTGAGATAAAAAATTGCCTTAAAATTTTATTAAACTAAACCACAACTAGTATCAATCTATGGAGGTGGGTGAGGGACCCAAGAACCTACACACAATGACTCATATATGAGTCAGTATGAGAAATACCAAGCAAACAGCACCCTGGCCTCCTGTCTACCCATATTGTTACATTTTTCACACCAGTAATTAAAAATAATGGATGTATAGGATGTGGAACAGCTACAGGTTTGTTTTTTTGTATTGTTGCATGGAACAAAGAGGCTGCATTTAGAAAAGGAAAATAATGATTGCCATTAATGTTGAAGAGATCAATATCTGAGAATACTGGGAGTTGGAATTTGCAGAGACAGAAATGAAACTATCTTTTCAAGTGGTCTCTCTTCAGACACTGAGGAGTCTGATAATAAAACCAAACAACTTTAAATATTGTACACTTTCTTCCTTCAAGATTTTTCAGTCAATTGTTATTTTGTTCCTAATTTGCTCGTTTAAAGGCAGTTCTTAGGAGATTATTTTGGCTTCTGTTCAGGTAGCTTTTCCAATAAACACATGTACTGGGCAACACCACACTGGAAATAGTTTCCCTTTTTTGGCGGTGTGATCTAAAGGCTTTAACCTCTTGTATAAATCAGTACTACTTTTCTAGGATAAGAGTTTTAAAAGCTCTCGACACTAGATTAACTCTTGTTGCTTTACAAGATCACAAAGCTTGTGCTGAATTCAAGGGAAGCAGAGTATATGGAGAGCTTTATAAAACTAAGCATCTTCTGAAGTCTTAAAATGTGCTGGGGAGTAGAAGTTAACACATTGCTGACCTTCTGTCAATGTCAATAGGAAATTGCAGAACGAAAATATTCTGTATTTTCTATATTCCTGAAAATATTAGGATTTGTGGCCAAAGATTGATATCTGTTTCTCCACATTGTTTTCAGCAGAGAAGAACGAACTTGGAAGTTTGGCACAATGATAGTAATTGTTTTTATCCCTAGCTAATACAATATTGTGTTCTCTCCAGGTAAGATCTGCTGTATTTTTCTATGGGCAGTGACTTGCAGAATGTGCTATTCTCAGACTGTTTTGGAGAACTACTTTTGGATAATCTTTTCCAATGGAATGTCAGTAAAACAATAAAAAAAATCCAATCAAATCTATGAGCAACACAGAAACCCATGTATCAGTAGTCTATTGAATTTCATCAGTGTATTTCTAGAGCTTGTGTAGGTGGTTGCTGGTATGATTGACTACGCCTTGTCGTTATATTAGTATCACCGCAAGAATAGCAACACTTGTACTGGATGTATTGGAGAATCATTCCTATGAACGTATCACCTACAACCTGCAAAAGTTCTTCAGGAGATAACTACTGTGATTCAAGATCTCCAGAAAAGTTTGTTCCATGACCGGACAACAAAACTGCCTGAACTGTATCCACTTAGCTGTAAACTTATGCCAGCCGGCTGCTGCACTGCACCACTGAAGAAAAAACTAAAGAAATGTGACAGTCAACATCTCTTTCCTAGAGTCTGGAAAGACTNTACATCTTCTCAGGAAAGAGATTTTGTAACGCTTGCAAGATGAGGTAAACCCCACCAAAATATGGGTATGAGTCAGCTGATGTTCTGAGTTGTTTTTAGTAGGAAAGAATTTGCATTGTACCCACGATGTTCAACTCCAAGGGCCTGTGATCTCAAATCTTGTGTGGCTACGGTCTTCACTGTGAGCAGAAAGAATCGCATGTTTGAGTTGCTGCTTTTTCTAAGGTATATGGAGGTCCTCCCATTTTTGGAGCACATATATTTTTCTATAGCTCTGTAGAACAGATCTCAGCAGTTGAGACTACAGACTTTTTTAAAATAAACATGAAAGGAAAATAGAAAAGTTTACATATGTTGTCATTTTATTAAACGGCTTTTTTTGAAGTCTCTATTAAAGGCAAGCACACAGCTTATCGCTATCTAACAGTATTTGCAGACTCACTGAGTAAAGGAGCAAATATTGCCAGATAACATGGGGAAAATATGTATTTATACTGAGTTTAATATGAAGTATTAGGTTAATATTAATTTCTATTATCAACAAAACATGTATGTTTAGGCCAACTTCAGTCTGAAACTAAACAAATCAAGCTTAATTCAGTGGGTTTCTTCAGTTTAATTTTGCTATATATAAAAGCACAGAAACACTGCCAATTTATTTTCAGTTACTCAAACAAGTGGCTTAATAAGGTTGCTTCTGATACAGCTTCCTCTTCTATAATATTTTTTGTCTTACTATCTTGAAGTTGTCTACCTAGAGGAAAGGAACATGCAGATTTCCAAATCAGTCAACAGCTACACAGCTTGGTAATCCAATTTGCTAAGCAAATTATACATTTTATTTTGAATTTGCTGTAGTGAAATAAACTATTGGAATTAAACTCCCCTCTCCCCTTAGAAAATTCAGTTAGTGACCTATTGGGGCCCAAAGGCGCAGAAATAGCAGAAGGGCAGTGGCTGTTGGGTGATTGTTTTAGACCAGTGATCCTAGCAGTGTTACTTGCTTATGGACATAAAAACTGACGAAATAGCACTTTGCAGGAAGCACCGCAGCTCCTCTCAGACTCATTTTCAAATTTTTGGTTCTTATGATCACAAGCTATATCAGAGGGTCTTGCAGCCCATGAAATCAGGTGACATTTCTCTTGTGCATGATAAAAGGCCTAAAGCAAAATACATCCTTAACCCACCATACCCAGTACCTGGAAGATACAGAGGTACTACCGTCAATCAGCATGGGAACTGCTCTATTTGTTGAAGAAACTCATTGGTCTCTAGAGATATCATTATTTAGTTTGCATGATTTGTTTTATCACACATTCATAAAAGGTTCATCGCATTCTCTATTAGCCATATCAAATGTATTTCAGTTCAATGCAGGGATTTATCTGTACATTAGTGATAAGACTCTACAGTGACTGATTTGTAAATGCAAGCATTCACTTTTTAATTGTATATGCATTAATACAGCATTTAGCAACTACCTTCTGAGAAGGAAATAAATACAATTAGCTACAATAATTAAGAAGTTCCATCTATCACATGAAAACTTCTTTTATTTAAAGCTAGATATTTATGCTTCCCATTGAACTGCATAAAACTGGACCTGTGTCACCGAATAAAGGTTAAAAGCATAATGACAATCAGTTCAAGTTCATTAACAAGACCACCTCTCTCACAACATAATTATTCTATATGCCTACACATACTATTTACACTCAGATATACTGGTGCCACTAAAAGTTCAACAGAAGTTTGAAAACATTGATTGTAAATACAAAGAACGGCTACTTTTCTCCTTCACTATTTTGTGTTTTGTTAACTGCCTGTGCACTTATCACTGAAGAACGAAAAGCATCGAATAATTAAAATATCAATACAAAACTAAAGGACTCTAGTGAGAAGAGAAAGGTGCTGAACAATTAAGAATGAACATATCCTTGTGAAAGAAGGAAGCATCATAGAGATGCTTTTTGTAAGTGGGAAAGTGGTCTGAAGAAGGGAAGAGGCTGTATAGTATAGCATTATTTCTCTTCCCAAGTTACTTCAAAACACTGAAAAAACAGTTTAAGTTGACAAAAGCCAAATATAGAAAAAACACTAAGAGGGAAAGAGATAAATATAAATTCTGGGTTTCCTGACAAAGAATAGCGAAAGAAACCTTAAGACCTTATTTTTAATTACAGCCAGGAATTAAGATTACTTTCCAGTTTATCTCATCACTCCTCAAAAATGGAGATGACAAAGACAGAATATAGCTTCAAACGGGAATTTTGAAAATAAATCACCTTTTAAATTTCCATGTAAAATTAATGATGATCTTTTTGACTTATATAACAGACCAACTTTAAATTCTTTGCTTAGTTATAGCAGTTCTCTAACTCTTCATACCATTGATTATTAATAGACTCCACACAGATATCTATAATTTGATTAAATTATAAATAAAATTACAAAGAAAAAACCCCAGTTTGCTAATATTTTGACCTTGTGTTAGCAGGTTCCAAATCTCTTACTGGCAAGTTACCTAAGCATGGGAAAAATGCTCAAGATAAACACTAATTTCAGGTCAAGTATTTCTGTGATTTTTAAAGGTCATAGAATCATAGAACACCAGGTTGGAAAGGACCTCAAGGATCATCTGGTCCAACCTTTCTAGGCAAGAGCACAGTCTAGACGAGATGGCCCAGTACCCTGTTCAGCTGAGTCTTAAAAGTATCCAGTGTAGCGGAGTCGACCACTTCCCTAGGGAGATTATTCCAATGGTTGACTGTTCTCATTGTGAAAGATTTCCCTCTCGTGTCCAACTGAAATCTCCCTAAGATTAACGTATACTCATTACCCCTTGTCCTCTCCATGTGACTCCTTGTAAAAAGGGAGTCTCCATCTTCATTGTAACTTCCCTTTAAGTACTGGTACATGGTGATGAGATCACCTCTAAGCCTCCTTTTCTCAAGGCTGAACAAACCCAGCTCCCTCAGCCTATCCTCATATGGCAGGCTTCCCAGACCCTTCATCATCTTGGTGGCCCTTCTCTGGACCCTCTCCAGCCTGTCCACATCTCTTTTGAATAGCGGGGACCAGAACTGCACACAGTACTCCAGGTGTGGCCTGACAAGCGCTGAGTAGAGTGGGACAATGACTTCTCTATCTCTGCTGGTGACGCCCTTTTTGATGCAACCCAGCATCCTATTGGCCTTCTTGGCCGCAGCAGGACACTGTTTACTCATATTAAGCTTCCTGTCCACCAGGACCCCCAGGTCCCTTTCCACAGAGCTGCTCTCCAGCCAGGTGGTTCCCAGTCTGTGCTGCGCTCCTGGATTATGTTTTCCCAGGTGCAAGACCTTACACCTATCCTTGTTAAACTTCATAAGGTTCCTATTAGCCCACTCTTCCAGCCTATCGAGATCTTCCTGCAGGGTGGCTCTCCCTTCCAGAGTGTCTACTTCCCCACTCAGTTTGGTATCGTTGGCAAACTTCATCAGGCTACACTTGGTCCTGTTATCCAGATCACTTATGAAGATATTGAATAACGTTGGGCCCAATATCGATCCCTGGGGGATCCCACTTGTGACGGGTTGCCAGTTTGAACAGGAGCTATTTACTACCACCCTCTGGGTGTGGCCTGTCAGCCAATTTCCCACCCACCGCACAGACCACTTGTCTAGGCCGTAACGCAACAATTTCTCCAGGAGGCAGCCATGGGGAACCGTATCGAAAGCCTTGGAGAAGTCCAGGTAGACAACGTCCACCGCTCGCCCCATGACAACTGAGCAGGTCACTTTGTCGTAGAAGGCCACCAGATTTGTCAGGCAAGCCACTAGATTTGTCAAAGATAATACATCTATTACAAAGATAATACATCTATTTTTAAATGAACTTCAGAAATATAATTAAGTTAAATTTTTCCCTTAAAGAACCACAGTTAATTTCTTAGGTCTCACCTAGCATTTCATCCTGTCATCCAGGCTGTTAAATAGCACGGGCCTTGGTGCTGTCTTAAAAGGAATGCCAATAGTAACTGGCTACCATTTGGACTCTGAACTGCTGACCATTACCCCTGATGTCCACCCACCTTGTTGTCCACCTATCCAGTCTATATTTCCCCAGCTTTGCTATGATGATGCTAGAGGTGACAGTGTTGAATGCCTTGCTGAAGTCAAGGAAAATGACATCTGCTGCTCTCCCTTCATCCACCAAGCCAGTCACTTCATCACAGAAGACAAGCTGGTCGGGAACAATTTGCTCTTAACAAATCTCTGGTACCAACACTCCTTGCCCTCTATGTCTAGAAAGGGTTTTCCCGAGGATTTGCTCAATAGCCTTACAAAGGTAAAAAATGTGTTTCAAGTTAACTAGCAATTGACGATTTCAGCACAGAATCATTACCTGGTTCAAATAATTGTTAAATACCAGAGCTTCTCTATGGATGCAAACAGAATTCAAACTCATGAAAACCTCATTTAATCTTCAGTCCTACACATAATATGGCTATTCATGTTTGATGTTGTCTTAGTTGTCAATGTCAAGCATTAATTTACAAATTCCAGGCTTGATAAAAATTACTACAAACATTTGTGTGTCTCAAAGTAGAGGTGGTTTGGGGCTTTTGTGGTTTTTTTTTTTCCTCTTTTTTTTTTTTGGTTTGTTTTTTCTTTTTGACTTGTCAAACCTTTTTTATCCACCTCCATCTTGGTTTTCATAAAAGGTTTTGAAAAACACCTACCCGTAATTACTGCACAGCAAAGATCCACAGTATTTCCTTGATACTAAACTCATTCACTACTTCCTTAAAAAGTTTTAATAGACTGGAGAAAAAAAAATATCAAATCTACCAATATGGCAGCTCATACCAGTAATAATGAGACTTACTTTTTTTTTTTTTTTTAACTTAACATCCTTTTGTGTCTTTTTGTCAGTGAAAGGCTGCTATTTTAGCATTCTGTTTCTGGTAGGTTCTCTCTCTGGCAGAGATAATGTTTGTTATGCTAAACCTGGAGGTACTATGGCTCAAGCAGCAGGAATCTGAGGGTAAGAGATCCTCTAGTGTGGGCTGCTGTGTCGGAATTTGTACTTGTTCCAGCTAAGTATCTCCACCAGCAGTGCTGATCAACAACCTGCGAGTAACCAGGCTCTGCAGCCTGCAGCCCATGAACACCCCTGATGTAGGCTTCCCTAAACCTCCCCTAAATCTACAAGAGTACAAGCAGCTCCACTGCAAAACTTCTCTCCATGTTCAAGGATGAAAGCGGGGATTTGCCCCACAGAAAAACTAACGTGTTTCTGAACATAGCAGATAATCGGATGATTCCTACAACATTACTTTGTGCTCACAACAGCTAGAACAAGTCAAAGAAAGTCTCAATCCTGAGTTATAGTTAGCAGTGCTTGCCAATAGTAACATGTCTTATGCCCATATTATTAATTAATTTTACTTTCACTTTAATCAATCCAGCTACAGGTAGGAACTGTATTGAAGCCAGCTGTTTGATCTCCTTCAGACAACTACGCTTTAACCTGTTTAAATGCTGTAAACCTTCCCTTTAGGATGTGTATTTCTCCCTCTCCCCAAAAACATTGGAAGTTGGTAATTGTGTTTAGCAAATAATGAATTAAGGTGATCACTGCTATCAAAGACAAAATACTAGGCTAAATAGATTTTGGTCTGATCTGGTTTGAATGTTCATTATGTTCCAGGAAAACTCCTGAAGATGTTGTTTAACAAAAATTGGTGGACATTTAAGAAAGTTACAAGAATCAGCAGATGCTTTCAAAAAAGTTTTAGAGCAAGGTAAATATATAGTGATACTTATCTAGTATATTTTCCAAGTTTCCAACTATTTGTGGCTTTGATGGTTTCATGAGACAAAGAGTATCTTTGCATGTATCATCTTGATTGAATTCTTTTCATAAACTTCTCTAAGAAAAGAACCGACCCCACTTTTAGCTGGCCAAATAATATTATCTCCAAACACACCAAATACATGCACCTGGATGATCTCTGCTGTTTAACTCCCCTACTTCAACATATGCTAACCAGAACCACACAAATTAAAGAAAATCAAGTAGGATGAAACACAGCAGACCATTAGCTGACCAAAACCTGAAAGCAGCACATGAACAGAATGACTTCTGCAGAGTATAGGGAATAAAATTTAATCAAGTGGAGAAGATGAGGTCTTAAAAAAAAAAAAATTACCTTAATTACCTTAAGGGTTTGACAGTTCAATATTTTTATTGCTAACAAGCAAGGTATATCCAAATTTCTCAATGTGGCTTGCAAAATCTTAGATTTATAAAGAGCTGTATTACACAAACCCACCCCTTTTTATGGTTCTGCAAGAGACAATAAAAATCCCTTCCACAGACAGTTGAGTAGGATAAGCTTTCTTGCCACAGTCGGAAGAAAATGGAAATATTATCTCTGATGCTAGTGCCCTTTTATTTTAAATAGTGACATTAAGCAACAGAGGGGCCATCAGAGGAAAAAAAAAAAAAGATTTTTCATTGATGAGATCTCTTGATAATGAGAGTACCTCCTGTTCTACTGAGATTCTCTTCTGTTTTATTCAGCACTCCATAGCAATGGCGTCAAGTAAATTGTTCATACTTTTGAACAGTTAAACTAATATAAATGCTTCTATATGCACAGATTATTTCTGTTGACTGAAAAGATAAATGTCCTTACAGATACTAAAAGACTATGTTGCATAGATGATGTGTGAAATAATATGCTATCTAAAGCTTTACAAGTATTACTCTGGTGGGTCACTTAAGTAAGACCAGATTCAAAGGTGATGAAAAATGATCAAAAAAGATTTTCTCCAAAGAAAATTTGACAAAGACCAAGAAAATGAAGAAAACCCCTGCATATGAAAAGAGTGCCTGCACTAGGCATGAAGAGACTGATCTCATCAAATTACTGATTCACAGTAAAATTAGAAAAATTAATTTAACATATCTTTGCTTCAATTTATTGTAGGAATTTGTCTCTTATCTTTGTTCAAAATGTCGTTAATCCTTGGGGAGGGGCGGGGAGCGGATTATACTGTTACTTTTACTACATTTTAAGCAAATATCTTCTTACAGATAAATCCTGCCAAATTAACATCAGTATCAAATAACATTTAATGGTGATAGTTAATATTAGTGCTCATATTAATCATAAATAGTTACAGTCAAGATTATTAACCCAGTATATCAAATACAGGCCAAATACATGGAAATTCGCACCTTTGGGAAGAACTTCATAAAAGACGGTATGTAATAACTTCAAAAACCTTGCAGGAAGAAATCCTGATTTGTTCTCTAAAAAGGGTAATTTTCTTCGTGATTATAAAACCAATAAAGTCTAAAAATCTTACTGAACAGTGATATTTGCCCATTACAATTATGAGTTAAAGGGGCTTACTCTGAAAAAGTTCTGGAATTCTACAGGATCTCAAGCAATGCCACCATTACAGCTGACCTGGCAAGGAGCAGAATGTGCAATTAAAACAAAGAACAGCCACTACGCACCATGGCAAGCTTCTGTTTGAGAATGAGATGCCAAACTTAAGATAAATGTTTAAATGCAGTTCCACTGGGGCCACAAGTGGAGAGCTGTGAAACTTGTGAACACTGAAAAAGCTTGAGAGCTTTGCTGCTTTTCATCAGCTGACTGGTAATATCACTGGAAATAGGATAACTTCCATGTGGATTTTTATTGACATTGATGTCATCCTATAAAGAAAAAGTATGGGGTTTTTGGTAGAAACCTTTCAGCCATTTCTGCCAGTAGGGGAAATCCTGTATTTCCTACATTTCTTCAGGACCACAAGCTGAAATATCCAATCAAATTCTATTCAAAATCAGAATATTTTTCTGTAAGGAATATTCAGAAAGAGGAAACAGATTTCATATAGGATAAAAAGACAGTGACTACTATAAAGAGTTATATTCAATATGAAAAAAATCTGTTTTGAATGAAAGCCTGTGGTGGGTTAGCCCTGGTTGGCAGGTAAGCTCCCACCCAGCTGATTCCTCACTCCCATCCAGTGGCACGGGAGAAGAGAATCAGAAGGGTAAAAGCAAGAAAACTCAAAGGTTGAGATAAAAACAGTTTAATAAGTGAAGCTGGGGAACCCAACAAAAAACAGATGATGCAAAACTAGTCACTCACCACCAGCTGCCAATGCCCAGCCAGTCCCTGAGCAAACTGGGAAAAGGTAGCTCCCCTCCGCCTCAGTTCTTATTGCTGGCCATGCTGTTACATGGCATGGAGTATCTCCTTGGTCAATTTGGGTCAGCTTCCCTGGTTGTGTCCCCTCCCAGCCTACTCGCTGGAGGCAGGCAGAATGAGAAACCTTGACACTGTGTAAGCACTGCTCCCCTAAAACACTGGCGTGTTATCAACACCATTTTGGTCACAAATCTAAAATACGGCACTATACTGGCTGCTATGAAGAAAATGAGCTTCATCCCAGCCAAAACCAATACAAAGCCTAATTCACCTTTTCCCTGTCAAGGCAATCCCAAAGGGTTTACACATCTCCAGATGCAATTTTTTGGTTGTTTTGTTTCAAATTCAATTCACCAAAGTATTGACATTTCTTGTAGGGTGGGTGAGAGAATCAGGTAGCAACATGCCCTGAAGATAAAACACAGGATTCTTCTAAACAAAGGTACTACTTACAGTCACTGTGTCAATACTATTGATTGAGCTTCTGATTAAGTAGTGTTAACTATTATTGAGAAACATAATGCACTAACCTGCTACAATAGAGGCATGGACCACAGTGTACTTGTCAACAGATTCACACTTCTAAATCAGGTAGGTGACTTTGAAAATTCCATGTTTGCTACAAACTCAATCTGTATATTTAGAAAAAGAGTACTTAAGTAAGTAGCATATTAAAAATCACCAACTTCTGTTACCACATAGGCTGAAATAAAGTTGTAGCTCATAAGTGGAAAAAGACAACTGAGTGAGAAGTGGTCCAGGTCAGGATGGAGTCAGTCAAGGGCAATGGTTTGCACACAAATGAAAAATGCAGTATCTGGCCTGAAACCGACTGGCTCTGCAGGAGCAGCTGCCCTCAGGGAGAACATGGTCTGGCAACCTAGGAGCTACACATTTAAGGGCCATCTTTTAGCAACATCCCAGGCACCCAGGACTCGTATGACTATGTTTATGTCTGAATGTTTTCTCTGCTAATTGTGCACATTTCTCCCATTTGTTTTGATCAGGTACTGTCAATAATAAAAATCAACTTGAATGTAGCTTGTATGATCAGTCACTGTTAGAGAGCACTTCGCAAAAGCCGCCTCCTCCTGCACCCTCGAAACTGTACTTAACCACTGAAAACACTTCAGAAAGAAGAAAGCAACCACAGGAAGCTCAAGTTCTTTACCTGGCATTTGTTCAGATGGCAATTCAACTGCTTAGAAAGGGATTTTTTTCCAAGGAAAAGGGGAAAGAGGAAGTTACAAGTTTCCCCAGTCTGAAAGTTTCCCCTAGGCTGTCAAGGCTCAGGTGACTCCCACATATTAGCCAGATTCAGCAATCAAACAGATAAATTTGTTAGGAGAAAGAATTATGCCATAAAAAAAATTAACAGTTGTTCATTACTGCAACACAGCACTGAAGACACGAAGGCAATTCTTCTCCTCCACTAAAATTGGCACGGAAACTGTTCACAACAAGGAACAGCTGTGTCTGGAATGACCCACCACAACAGTAATAAAGGACTAAGTGAACTCTAGGCTTCTAACTCCGGAAGCTTAGGTATTTCAAAATCAAAACATTTAGACTGATGAAGTTCCACCTCATGGTGGCACTTCATACTTCCATAAGCTGCCTCTCCTTACTGACCATACTTGTTTTGTTAAAATTATCATTACCAGAGAGTTACAGTTCCTAGACTACCATTAGCCCAAGGCTTTCCATCACTACTGTAATGTTACAGCTGATCGTAAAGGTCAACAGGATGAATATGTTCTTCCCCTCCTTTTTCATCTCTCTCACCTCCCTGCCAAATGACTGTCACACATCCTTTCACGTGTATTGGTGCTGACAGCCTCATTTAGGAGGTCTTTTGAATAAAAGAGGAAACTGCTGCTAAAAAGAAACAAACAGATAAAACTTTTCTGAACTTAAATAGCCACGCTAAAGCCTTATTAAACAGCTAGAGTTATTAAGTGGAAAATTAGAGAAATAGTATTTCTGTGATTGTAATCCTATTAGATAATTCCTTCTCACAACTTAATGAATTCCCATATCACATGAATGGAATGTTCTCTAGATAATTTCAATATTTAAATTATCAGCCAGAAAGGATGACTAAGTGATCTGAAAGACAGAACATTCATAGAAAGCAGTATCCTTACTGGATTTATTAATTTAATTATAAAACTTAGAAATACTTGAAGCTGCAGATTTAAATCTGAACATCAATTTCTCAATTTATCTTTCAAGAATAAAGAATAATAAACCTTTCAAGGATAATGTCCTTCCCAACTTAAATTTGAGCCTTAAAATCTGGAAGTCTCCTAACTCAGCCTGAACAGGAAGATTTCCATGAACTTCCACTTTCTTTGAAAGTAAACAAAACACTTTTGTAGGTCTTTGCACCTGAATCTGGAAAGTTTATGACCTTCAAAAGAAGCATTAGTTACCAAAGTCTGGTAACTGTTATAAGTGGTACATATTCTGCACTTCGTTTAGCTTGTACTGATCATGCAACACTGTACTCTAAAGTCACAAATCAATGTTCCACCTTTGTAAAAATTTGATTCTGCTCAGGAAAGTAACACAGGTTTCAGAGTAAGAAGTGACCTCAAATGAAGACTGATTACACTACTTTCCCCTGTTCTGATGTGGAGTATGCAAATTCTTCTGACACAAGTGAATCTTTTAATACCCATTAATGCCAATAGTGGCCAAGAACAGCTGTGAATAGAAAAATGCAGGCAAATATTGCACATTATTTTGAAGCTGAGAGACTTTTAGATTAAAGATCCATCTAATTTGGTATTTTGTCCAAAGCACTTGACAGAAAGAAAAAAGAAAACACAAACAGTGGATTATAAGCGCTTTTTAAACATCTATAAACCTCTTAAAATATGATCCCATACTTTTCAGTCTTCCTGATTTGCAACATCTGAAATGAAGCCTGTAACATTAATTCTAGTAACTTAGAATATTTTATACTGTAACAACATTTCTAATATAACCCTAGTTTGTCACTTCACTGCTTTGCAATCCGTTATTTACATCTGCATACAATTTCTTCTTATATATCTGTAATCTTGTACTTTTAAGGCCAAATAAAGCCAAGTTTAATATATCTCAGTTCTCACATGAGGAAACAGCATATTTTATTCCTGCTACTGGTTAAGTAATACCTATACCCTGTGAGTTAAATAGATGCCTCCAAGTTTTTTCTAACAATAACAAAAAATACCTTGTGCATCATAACATTATACTTTTAAAAAGGTCCTGCTGATTATAAAGAATGTAGGAGGCAAAATGATAATCCTAACTGTTCAGCTGCAAAACCTTCATCAGCAAACAACAGAACAAGATAAGCTTTATTGACAACTGAGATCATTTTCTTCCTCTGCTCTCATTAGCCGTGTCAGCTCTTTAGATTTGCAAGGCACATTTTAAGTTCCACAATTAAAAAAAAAAAAAAAAAAATCA
>WAAD01014097.1:2349-25889 GCA_013389945.1 Fregata magnificens
TTTTTTTTCCTCCAGTCTTTCTTCCACGTTTTGGATTAAAGATGTCTACATTCTTCAGAGCTATATACGGAGTCTTGAACATAATATCAATCTGATGAAGCACAGCAACAAAAAAAAGCAGCCCTTGCGGTCTGACAAGTCAATGGGTAAGGTGCACTCACACTTGATGAGTCTGCTCAGACCTACAGATACTAAAGGTGTATTGAGTTCTGACTGCTAATAGGGCCAACAGACCTTTATAAAAAATACATTGACCAACTTCGGCAAAAATTTCCTGGAAGACAAACTTTTAATTAATTATCAAAAGAAAATACTCTGAGTAATTAAGACTCTTAATGCAAGCGTAGGCTTTTATGGTGTGTTTACAGAAATAGCAACAAATTTTACATCCTATCAAGGTATGATTTGATAGGGATGGACAAACTCTCCTATTTTCCTATTTATTTTGATACACTAATTTCTTTGCAATGCAACATGACAGATACTGTTCATAAAAATGTCTCATACTCCAATATCTTGGCTTATTAATTGCAAACTTGCACTAATAGGAATGCAGCATTCTTATCTCTGAATTATACTTTTTCCTTATTTTCTCCATTTCCACTATTTCTGAACTGACATATTTTTCTATGTTCAAAGCTATTTTACATTATTCCTATTTTTTACAAATAGTACCAGCTTCATGGTTGTTGAGCTAATATAGAAGGGATTCTTACAAAGAAAGCCCAATAAAACCTCACAAATCTACTAGGACCCTTTTCTTTGCAATGGTCAAGTCAGTGATATTCAGCTGCCAAACTTTAATTAATTAAATGAAAGTTAGGCACTCAGCAGTTTTGAGAATCTGAACTACTGTGCTGCTTTTCCCCTTATCTTTTGAAAGTTGAGATAAACACCATCCATTTTTTCTCCAAGGCAGACTGCAAGGTACAATTTTTTCACATCTCCAAAGTATCTTGAATTCATTAGATGGAAAGAGCTACAGAACAGCAATTTTAATGCATAGAACACTGTAACATGGAAAAGAGCAGTGCCAGCTTTGTCAAATGTGCCCAAATCCTTCACACTATGAGAGTGCAGACAGAGCTCATCTTGATTCTTTTGCCAGTTCAGTTCCCCATCTCCCTAAATAAACAACCAGAAATAGTGCCAGGTGCCTCCAGCCATACATTTTGTGATATAAATGCTGACTTAGGAGGAATAGAACTGAAACCATTGCCTTACTGTGCTGATAATCCATCAACCATGATCAGATGGCAGTAAGAGCTTTTGGACCAGAAAGAAGGGGTTTTTTTGAGCCACATCTTAAGCACTGTCAGAAAGAAATCATTTTTTTTTTCCTTGCAACCCCATAAACCATCAAGTCGTCTAGCATTTTAGAACTAGCAAGTGCAGTGCAAAGTTATGAAAACATTATTCCCTCAGTCTCACTTTGCATAGACTAATTAGAATTATTTGACCCTCAAAACTACATGGTTTTTGATCAGATAATGGACTTCAATTAATAGAAAATCATTAGAAGTACTGCACAAAGTGAATCATTAGCAAAATAACCTTCTGCAATCATTTCTCTAGGTATTTTGAAGCCACAGAAATCATTTAGATGATAGTTCTCCAAGGCCAACGCAAGTTCATTTTAGACAGAGATCGTGGGTCTGTACCTACTCCTGCTATCATCCATAAGAGTTTTGCCCTCTAGTTCAATGAGAGCAGCACTGGAATTCTTCAGAGATTACCATACTGCTATGTTGTGAACAGATCGACCAGATCGACATGACTTCTGTCATGTATCCGAAAGGTTACACAATGGATTGAGCGTAATGATAACACACTGGAAAAACTGAGTGTTTCTCCTGAATGAGCCAGAGACTGAAAATATTTATGCACAATCAGCATGTACCCTTCACATTCCTCATAAATATCAGAATTACTACAAGACCTTCTCTAAACCAAAAACAAGTAAAAGCTGGCTGACTTTAAGTTCACCTTAAGACGACTGTCTCTATCTATGACAAAGATCCTTTTTTTGTGTATTATATTATGTGAGACAATTCCAGTTGGTTTTATCCATGTATGTTTAACTCAGACATAAAATTTTGCTTCAGACTGAAACTTGGCATACTAGATCTCAGCCTGACGGCAACTTTTAAAAAACAAAATCCAGAAGGTGAAGAAAGGCTGAAGTCTTAACCTTCAAGACTGCAGAGAAACAGTATATTTAAAGTAATACAGAATAGGTACAAATCCTAGTTTTCCCCATGAGAGCTACAGCATACCTCTTGAAGTATGAACGGAAGCAGGGCACCACATACGTGAAGACAAGATACATTATTTCTTACAGTCTGGATATAGTTTTCATGGTTATTACCAATATCTTTTGTCACAGAGGGAATATTAAAAGGTGAATTGAAAGAAATATTACAAGATTCTACTTTAGATAAAGAACTGTTAGCTGTATTCAGGATGGATTAAAAATAGTTTGTGTTATATGGATTTAAGGGAAGCCAAGACTAAGATAGAAGATAATCAGACATTCCAGTCATAGACATTTTTAGTTGATGGAATTTTGCACTGTCTAAAATGGTTGAATACTTAGTTCAGTAGGGGTCCAAATGCTTAGAAACAGAGCAGAATGCAGTACCAGACTATGAAAAAGTTGTTTAAAAAGATGAAAAGCCTGCTGAAGGTTTGTGCCATGAGCACTGTTTTCTATCTCTTAGTTTCATTCTGAGAACATTATGAACTACTATATTAAAATTTTAGACTCTCAGTGAGGTGGATTTATCAGGGTTGATCAATCAACCTTGCTGGACCATGCCTTCTGGAAAGTGAGATATTCTAGCAAGGGATCTTTATAGGTGTATGCATGTAAAAGAATGCCATCATAAACTGACAAACACTGTTATTTACTGAACAATCATTCTGCTGTAATGTTGACGAAAAATACCCAGAAAAAAATTGGGAAAACTAGAGGGTCTGCGTAGGAGTGGAAAAAAATGGAAAAGCGTAGGTGTGATTTGTTCAATACAGAATTTGTTCCGATTTCCACATACAAAATGTGAGGAGAGCTTAGGCATACACAGCCCAGAGTAAAGCAGTCTGTCTTTGAAGGGGCATAAATAGTCTATTTCATCTAGCTATAAGCTGGTATATTGAACCACTCCTGCTGTGAATATTGTCTCCCACAGGCAGGCAACTGATTCTGCTGAAGTTCATAAGGTGTGTAGCTTCCAGTGCTTGCAGGTACATTGCAGCAAAACTGGGTTGCTACAGGGACAGTCAAGTAATTTGAATACTCCCCTGTGAGAGAAAACAAACTTTGAATTGCTGAGGATAGTGTAACCCAATGGCTTTGGCCCAGCTGCACACTCATACCCCACCATCTGAGAGTGTTTAGACAGGAAACCTGTCACACTACTGTCATCTTTCCATAGAAACCCCTCCTGAATTGCTCCCCCACCTTAGCTCTCCAGGGTATATTATGTGTATCATCACTGATCACATATGAAGCTGAAGTAAACTTGTAAATTAATACACACATACATTTTACATGTATATAAATAAAATATATACAGATGATCCAAATAAAATATAGGTATCTAGAGTATTGTGTCCAGTTCTGGGCTCCCCAGTTCAAGAAGGACAGGGAATTGCTGGAGCAAGTCCAGCAGAGAGCCACAAAGATGATCGAGGGACTGGAGCACCTCTCTTATGAGGAAAGGCTGAGAGACCTGGGTCTGTTCAGCCTAGAGAAGAGAAGACTGAGGGGGGATCTTGTTACTGCTTACAAATATCTGAAGGGTGGGTGTCAAGAGGATGGGGCCAGACTCTTCTCAGTGGTGCCCAAGGACAGGACAAGGGGCAATGGGCACAAATTAGAACACAGGAAGTTCCAGCTGAACATGAGAAAAAACTTCTTTACTGTGAGGGTGACAGAGCACTGGAACAGGCTGCCCAGAGAGGTTGTGGAGTGTCCTTGTCTGGAAATATTCAAAACCCGCCTGGACGCAGTCCTGTGCACCCTGCTCTAGGTGAACCTGCTCAAGCAGGGGGGTTGGACAAGATGATCTCCAGAGGTCCCTTCCAACCCCAACCATTCTGTGATTCTGTGATGTACACACATGTTCAATTCAGAAGATTAATACTTCATGTACTAATTACATATATACTGTGGAATATTAATCTTAAGGTGATTACTTATTACAGTGGTAGATGTATTTGATTAACTCAGTATAGATAAACATTATAATTGTAACACAGTTGTAAGGCTTATAATGCTTTTTTCTGGAAGAATTCCAGAGTACTTTTTATAATTTAAACAAATAGCTGGAAAGCATATGCATACTCCATGTTTTGTAGTATGTTTTGGATAAAGGAAAGGTAAAATGAAAATGTAACACCGCATTATAGAGGAAACTGGAAATTAATTATATAGCTCTATCAATACATTTCTGAAATGCACTTTAATGTTCTAGTTTTTAATAAGGATGGAGAAGAAAAATGCTTTTTCAGGAAAAAGGAGAAAAGAGAAATACAATAGATGATGAAAACCAAAGAAATATTTGAGAAATCCAGACAGCATATTTGTGGTAGACATTCTCCACTAATTTGCCTTCATGGTATATCATACTCAGAAACTTGATTAGATAAACCTAATCAATCTTAAGTTCTGAGAAATATTCACATCATTGTTTTGCACTTACACTGGTTGTAGCTTCTCAAGTTCTGTATCTCTTAGGCTGAAATGTCTTAACTTGATCCCAGGTCTGTGAAAGGACTAAGACCCCCATAGCAAGATTCTGATGGTTTGTGAGTCTAACAGTGTGATTTACAGACCATTCCTCATCGCAGGAACATTTGCAAGACCGTGAGCATGCAAGATTTCTCTAGTAAGGGTTCAGGGTGCCCCGCTGTGCTGCATCTGCCCACACTCAAGCTTATTGCAAACTTAGCAGGGCTGAGGGTCTCAGTGCTCCTGAGCTGACTCAGGAAGCTGATCCCTCTCAAAATTAATCCAGCAAAGTAAGTGATTAGTTTTACACTAATGCCTTGAATCGGCATGATAGCATAAGCATTCAGGCTGGTTCAAGGGACAGAAAAGAAACACAAGGCCATCCAGAGGATGGGACCATGGTAAACCTGACTAAGGTTTCTTATCCTTCCTTAGAACCCATCTCACATGCCAAATTCAATAAGCACATTCAACTTTATGCCTCATGCACACAGGCATTATTGAATTCTGCTAAGACACAACGACCAGTGCTTATTAAAAAATGATAGGCAGAGAAGGAAGAGAAGGAAATTAAAGATGCACATTCACAAGGGGCAGGAGATAGATTAATACATGTACATTTCTTGGCTCTTTAATCGGGTAAACAAATTTTCTCTCAAAGTCCATATGAGATAGTCTCAATACTCACGCAAATGTTTTTATTAAAAATATCATAGTATATTCTTGCACTATTATGTTATTACAAAGTTACCTTAATCTTAATTAAAATTTAAGAAATATTTTTTTCATAATTAGGCTGCTTGGAGAATATAACAGAATTTTTAATTATTATTTATTTTATTAAATTGGATGTTCAAGCTAATAAATTCCGGGTTAGTTTTGTCAAATATCACATAGGCATGAGTCAGCTTTTAAAAGAATGTGCATGTTTTGTTATAAAACTGTCCACCATATTTCCAGATAGCAAAAAATGTCCTTTAGAATTTCTCGTTTGTTCTAATTTTCTCTCTGCAAGATTTTTCTCTATTGTATTTCAAACAAATATGACAACATTTAGTGAAACTTGTGTTTTCTATAATAGACTTAATATATCTTAAATGGGCTGAAAATAGTAGATGAAAATTGTCTGTAGCATAAATGGAAGAATAATATAATCTAATTTTTAAACTTTGTTGTAGTCTGTCAGAAGAAAACAGGTGTTTTTTTAAAAAAAAGAAAAAAAATAAAAAGGGTAAAGGCTTAGCGATATATTTATAACTTTTTAGAAAGCTCTGACCTGTGAAAAAAGCTACTTTATAAACAAAAAAGTGACTGTCCTATATTATAAAGATAAGCTGTTGTGGTGGGTTGACCCTTGCAGGATGCCAGGTGCCCACCAAAGCCGCTCTATCACTCCCCCTCCTCAGCAGGACAGGGGAGAGAAAATATAATGCAAGGCTCATGGGTCAAGATAAGGACAAGGAGAGATCACTCAGCAGTTACCGTAATGGGCAAAAGGGACTCAACTTGGGGAAATTAGCTTAATTTATTAACAATCAAATCAGAGTAGGATAGAGAGAAATAAAACCAAATCTTAAAAACACCTTCCCCCCACTCCTCCCTTCTTCCTGGGCTTAACTTCACTCCCCATTTTTCTCTACCTCCTCCCCCAGCGCAGCACAGGGGGACTGGGAATGGGGGTTGCAGTCAGTTCATCACACATTGTCTCTGCCGCTCCTTCCTCCTCAGGGGGAGGACTCCTCACACTCTTCCCCTGCTCCAGCGTGGGGTCCCTCCCATGGGAGACAGTTCTTCACAAACTGTTCCAGTGTGGGTCCTTTCCATGGGGTGCAGTCCTTCAGGAACAGACTGCTCCAGTGTGGGTCCCCCACAGGGTTACAAGTGCTGCCAGCAAACCAGCTTCAGCTTGGGCTTCTCTCTCCACAGGTCTGCAAGATCCTGCCAGGAGCCTGCTCCAGCGCAGGCTTCCCATGGGGTCACAGCCTCCTTTGGGCATCCGCCTGCTTTAGCATGGGGTCTTCCACAGGCTGCAGGTGGATATCTGCTCCACTGTTAACCTACATGGGCTGCAGGGGGACAGCCTGCCTCACCATGGTCTTCACCGCAGACTGCAGGGGAATCTCTGCTCTGGCGCCTGGAGCACCTCCTCCCCCTCCTTCTTCACTGACCTTGGTGTCTGCAGGGTTGTTCCTCTCACATATTCTCAATCCTCTCTCCAGCTGCAATTGCGCAGGGTTTTTTTGTTCCCGCTTCTTAAATATGTTCTCACAGAGGCACTACCACCATCGCTGATTGGCTTGGCCTTGGCCAGCAGTGGATCCGTCTTGGAGCCAGCTAGCATTGGCTGTATTGGCCATAGAGGAAGCTTCTAGCAGCTTGTCACAGAAGCCACCCCTGTAGCCCTGCCCTGCTACCAAAACCTTGCCATGCAAACCCAATACAACTGTAAAATGAAGATTTCTTTTACTGCAGTGCCCCATAAGAAAAAGCATTCTAATTACATTTACTCAAAATATGCTATAAGTTTCCTAACAACAGTCATAATATCACAGGATCATAGAATATCTCAAGTTAAAAGGGACCCATAAGGATCACCAAGTCCAACTCCCTGTTCCTTCCAGGACTACCTAAAACTAAACCATATGACTAAGAGCGTTGTCCAGACGCTCCTTGAACTCTGACAGGCTTGGTGCCATGACCACTTCCCTGGGGAGCCTGTTCCAGTGACCGACAACCCTCTCAGTGAAAAACCTTTTCCTAATGTCCAATCTGAACTTCCCCTGATGCACCTCCATTCCATTTCCTCGTGTCCTATCGCTGGTCACCAAAGACAGGAGATCAACACCTCCCCCTCCACTGCCCACCTTGAGGAGGTTGTAGACTGCAGTGAGGGCACCCCTCAGCCTTCTCTTCTCCAAGCTGAACAAACCAAGTGACTGCAGCCGCTCCTCATAAGTCTTGCCCTCGAGGCCTTTCAGCATCTTAGTTGCCCTCCTCTGGACACACTCTAATAATTTGATGTCCTTCTTATATTGAGGTGCCCAAAACTGCACACAGTATTCAAGGTGGGGCCGCATAAGTGCAGTGTAGAGTGGGACAATCACCTCCCTCGACCAGCTAGCTATGCTGTGCTTGATGCACCCCAGGACACGGTTGGTCCTTTTGGGTGCCAGGGCACACTGTTGACTCATATTCAACTTGCCTTCAACCCACACCCCCAGATCACTAGCCTCGGGGCTGCTCTCCAGCCTCTCATCCCCCAGTTTGTATGTATAACCAGGATTACCCCATCCCAGGCTGACAAACTGTCACTTGCTCTTGTTAAATTTCATATGGTTGGTGATTGCCCAGCTCTCTAGCCTATCCAGATCTCTCTGTAAGGCCTCTCTACCCTCGAGGGAGTCCACAGCTCCTCCTAGTTTAGTATTGTCAGCAAACTTAATGTACATTCAGTTCCTGCATCCAGATCATTTATAAAAACATTAAAGAGCACTGGCCCTAAAATTGAGCCCTGGGGAACCCTACCGGTGACTGGCTACCAGCCTGATGTAACCCCATTTACTATAACCCTTTGAGCCCGATCCATCAGCCAATTGCTCACCCAATGTATTAGAGACTTGTCTAGCTGTGTGCTGGACAGTTTATCCAGAAGGATACTGTGAGAGACAGTATTAAAAGCTTTCCTAAAATCCAAACCCACCACATCTACTAGCTTCCCTTGGTCAACTAGACTTTCTCATAAAAGGAAATTAAGTTGGTTAAGCAGGAGTTTCCCCTCGTAAATCTGTGTTGGCTACGACCAATGACTGCATTGCCCCTCAAGTGTTTTTCAATAACTCCCAGAATAACCTTCTCCATAATTTTACCAGGCACTGAATTGAGACTGACAGGCCTGTAATTACCAAGGTCTTCCTTCTTACCCTTCTTGAAAACTGGGGCAACATTTGCCAGTTTCCAGTCAACTGGGACCTCTCCAGAGTCCCAAGACCATTGAAAAATAATGGAGACAGGTCCCACGATGACATTGGCCAGCTCTTTCAGTACACTGGGAAGAATCCCATTGGGCCCCATGGATTTATGTGCATCCAGCTGGAGCAGCAAGTCTTGAACAAGTTCAGGGTCGGTAATTTTATTAAATACACACTCAAAAAACTAGGATAGTTTAAACTAAAAGATTTATGAACAAAACTTGCTCTGAATTTGTGCACACAAAGCTTTTTCCATTCTCAGTATTACAGACATTAACAAAAGTTTCTCAAAAGTATGTGCAGATAGACTGAAAATACTGTTTGTATGGAAAAAGGCAAGGTGTACAAATGCTGCTAGCAGCTGACAGATGTGTGAGAGGTACTGACCTAACACAATTTTCACTATACTGACAAAAACGAGCAAATGATCTGCATTACTCTCTCTACTAAGAAACTTAGCCACCCAAAAGGTGTTGGTCAGGCCTTGCAGCTAGGCAGGTAAAAGAAAAATAAAAAAAAGACAGTATGCAGTTGTGCAGTCCATGTATTTTCTGAACATCAAGTATTTCACTAACAATTCATAAGCTTTTTTTTTTAAATCAGAATCATACATTTCACAACTGTCTCAATTAAAAATGTATTCTTACCCAAGATAATTCCTATAACAGATCTTAAAATTTTCATTCTATATTTTCTTCTTAAGCTGCTTAATTTTTCTCAAGAACGGACAAGAATGCACGTATCTGAAAAGGAGAACAACCCAAGGTATGTTGCTGTTTCCCACCAAATGATTGAGCAAATTTGCAGGGGTGAAACCTTTAACCTTGGGAAATAAGTATTTTAGAAACCACAACTGAAATTATCAATGTTAAATTACACTAAAATACTTCACAAAATAGTGAGGTAAAATCAACTAAAAAAAAAAGATTATATGCTACAAAGAGTCCCTTCAGTTCTACAACACAACTTCAAAATTTGGGAAGTTACTTTTACATGCATTGATATATGTGGTTTAGGCATAGATTCATATGTACATTCCCACAGGTAAAGAATTGTGGTAATTAAAACAAAACCAGCAAATCTCTTCAGTTCTCTGCAATCACACAGAATTAATTTGGGAATGCTCTGTTAAGGGACAAGTTTGCTGTGTGCTCTGCATGATGAAGCATCCACAGTAAAGCAAAAACTAATAGAATTTCATAAGTCTTGAATGCATAAAATGTACTTTTTTTTTGCCTAAAGCATCTTAAATTTACCACCCTGGAGGAAAAGACATGATCAATAATCACCTGTAAGAACTCCAAAAGGAGTTTGGTGTAGTGCAGGATGAAGCTGAGGGGAAGATCAATGGGCGAACATCAATGTGCCTGGAAGCAGAACTGATTTAAAGGGTCAGGAGATGGACCAGCACCAGCCAGAGGGCTCTCTCCAGCTCCACTGGTAACTGAACATGTCACAAACTTGCAAACATGTTCCTTGTACGTGACAGGAGTGGTAAATACAGGAGGTGATCCAGCCAGAGGGCTCTCTGCAGCTCCACCGGTAACTCAACATGTCACAAACTTGCAAACATGTTCTTTGTACGTGACAGGAGTGGTAAATACAGGAGGTGAGCCATCCTGCTTTCACCAAGGGGATAAACTATCATAAATTACTCAACACTGACTGCAGGGAAAAAACAGGTAGTTACTGCCAAGCAGCTGATGTGGAATAAGATCTCTCCCTAGCTCACCCACTGTAATTCATCTGTGTCCTTTCTGTAGGAAGTCACATAACAGACTCGGCACCTTGCACAGTTATATGCAAGACGAATTCATTTCCCTTAATCTTGCTACAGCTTATGAGAAAATAAGACTTTTCAACATGACTACAAGGTAAAAATGAAGGATGGATTTCCTCTGAAGGCAAAACATTGCATTCTTCCTTGCTTCTCAGCCACAGATTTTTTTTTAAAGGAAAATGAGCATGTTCCTTTTCATAATACATTACATAATAAACTAATACATAATACATTACATAAGAAAACTACATTACATAATAAGCCATCAAACAAAACTGGAACACATGCTATCCATCATAACTCAATCTGACCTTCTTGCCATTGCTTCTTATAAATTAGGAGCAACTCCATTGATCTTAACAGAAAGACATTAAGGCTGGTCAAAAAAACCAGACAGATTTAGCAAAGCCATGTGCGGTTTTGGTTCCTAATACATAAATACTTTCCAGTCACAACAAATATGTTGAGAGATGCAACATATTATTAGATCATCTGGAATAGTTAGAACTTTATGCACAGCAAGTCTTCTGAAATGGTAACAGAGTATTTCATAGCTAAATAGAAATAGAGAACAATTACTCTGTTGTTTTTCTAGTTGTATCAGCTGCATATTAGCTCTGCTTGTAAATCTCATCCTGCCTGTACATTCAAGCCATCCCAGCAAATTATCATTGTGTTGGTTTCATCTTTACTGTCTTCCTAGTAGTAAAAGGAGTTAGCCCCAACCAGAAAGAACAAAATATTTCTCTTCATACACACACACACACACAAAGCAAAGGAATAAGACTAGCAACCACACACAGAGCAAAGGAGTAATAATATCAAAAATGACAGGACCACATGAAATGCAAAAGCAATGAACTAAAAATCACTAAAAGTGAGCATGAATGCTATTTAGCTTTAATGGAGATTGTATCCATTTACCCTGTTAGCTGAATATAAACCTCATAGCACAGAAACTGGTAAAAAATTGCACTAGCGTACTTCAGATTAGGGCACATGCTGTTATTTTGTCATCTCTATCTGGGTACTACCAGTTCTTGATTTCCCACCAGTCGACAAGTACAATATATAAATCCATATTCTAATTTCTTCCATGTCAGTAATGATTAAGGAACGTGTTACAAGTACAACAGGTTTATACGGACTAACTGGCTAAAAATCTGTTCCTGAAAAAGTAACTTATACAACTGTACGTTACTTCTATCAACAAATTTACTGCTGCACGTTCTTAAAAATTTCCAGATGATGACATTAATGACAATTAGTGCTTGAAAATGACTGAAATCATAAATAAAAAGCGGCAAAACCAGCTGGAATCCTCCCATATTCCACTCTTTGTATCAAAACAACACTCAAGAAATTGGTATCTGGCAATTTCTGTGTTGCTTATATGCCAATTAATAACCAACCTCAAAACATTTAAAATGATTGGTATTTATTAGTAAAGGAAAAGAAACTACAAGTGTCAACACACTTTGCATTAAAACTTTGGTTGCTTTTCTCTCTAGATAATATGGTCCCTTTTCTGACCTAAAGCTTTTGTGTAAAATACGTACAGATTAAATGAAATAGTCCTAGAATCACAAACATCAGAAGTCGAAGTGGCCTCTAGAGTTCACCTACCCCGAACAAAATCTGATTTAATTTCTTATTTATTTATTTTGAGTTAAATCTATTCCTACCCTGCATAGACATACCTCTCTGACTAGCATGTGTCCTCTCATGCAAGCAAACTCACATCCTAAATGAAGAAGGAAATGACAAAGGACAGCTAACAGAGGTAACATGTAACAGAGGTAAATGTACAAAATCAGGACTTTTTCATTGTTCCCTGTATGCAAAACTATACATTCACCTATGCTAAATTTTATTGTGTAGTTGGTTGGTCTCATCAAGGTATTCTGTAATTTTTCAGAGCTGGCCTTGATTTTTGAAATCTTGAACATCTTGTCTAACTTATGAGGCAGAAACTTTCTTTACAGATCTATGCTGGTTCTTCCAAGGTATATCATACTTACACATGTGTCCACTACTTCTATCCTTTACTAGGGCTTATATTAATTTGCCTAGTATAAATATCAGATTTAGAAGTTCAAAGTTCTCCAGATCTCACCTTTTAAAAAATTAGCAACACATTTGTCACCCTTCATTTCTCAGGCAATTAAGCAGATTTCAAGCAAGAAGTTACATGACAATATTAGCTGCTATCATACTCTCTCAACTAAATGTGAATGTGCATGAACACCCATTTTATCACAATCCCTCTTTGCTGCCTCTTCTGTTGAAAACTGAAACATGCATGTGCTTACCCCCATAGCACTGCCTGAGCTATAGAGGTTGCTGAGCACAGAAAATGAAGTTCAGACTTCCATAGATCAGAAGGCTCAAAGGCACAACCCAGTGTGCTAAGGGCTGGGGCATCACATGTGAGAACGTGTAAGCATACATGGAATTGTTTTATTCAAGCCTAAAAAATTAAGCTATAAAGTCCTTACAACATATCTATGTATTTCTCTTTTGCTTCTAATTACATCAGAAGTACTGCAAATTGAGCGGAAAAAACCCCAAACTATTGCTTGCTGCAATGTCAACTATTTGAGGTTAAAAAAAAAAAAAAAAATCAAAGTGGCTTTCAAAAAATCAGTATAAAATAACTTTCAGTAGGCCCTGGTTTTTGTGTCAGCCTGAGAAGACCTTTCAGTGAATAAAAGAACCTCCACCAACCAGGGTCTACAGGGTCAGATGAAAGAATTTTGAACCCAGTAACCAGTGATTTCTTCTTTAGTATGTCATTTAAAGGTCCTGAATTTCAATAGCTATCCCCTCTGCTCCCCAAGCCCCAAACTATAATCTCCTCTTGGTTTCATCTTACTCATTTAGAACTATAATTAACCTGGCTGTATCCATGATATTTCAGATGATCAGTTGTGAAGATTGTTCTAGTCATCATTACTGTTTATCAATACTTTCTCTTGTAGATAAAAAGAATTTAAGCTGCCTCTTGGAAAAAAAGATTTTTCTTTCCAATTTCCTTCATTTTTAACAACATTAACACATATCTTCAACAATTACTTACAACATAACAAGTACTTTTCAACTTAAAAGCACATCTTGTAGTTCAAGGTTTTTGTGGCTTTACAAGAATGAATACAATCTAGAAATTTTATAATCATGAAAATCAGCCTTCACAGAAGAATTTTCATTACAATATCAAAGTTCCACATAAATCTCAGTAGCTGCTTAGATTCAAAGCACTCCAACTAAAAAGAGAAATTAATTGTTTCAGAGGAGTATTACCAAGAAGATAAATGAATGGTTGTTTCCATGTTTATCCCAGTGTTTAAAGACTTATCTTGGGAAAAGTAATCTAGTAGACAGAGAAAGGAACTAAAAGAAAAAAATCTTCCATCTTATTTTGCATAAATGAATTGGGAGGCAGAGGAAACATTATTATGATATGTAAAGTATGTGCCTGTAGGAGCTAATTCTACTCAAATTATTGGTACATGCTTAAAAGCAAATGCAACAGCTCATTTCAGCAGGAAGCAGAAATATATAGTACTGGAAGTGCGTACGCTTTACTCAAGAGACCAATCTTCTTTGAAATGAATTATTTAAACTAAGGAAAAATACATGTAAGGCAGTCCTTCTAAAAGCTACATTTATGATAGATTCTCCACCAGAATCCCAGAGCAAAATATCCCACAAGGAGGAGGGACCAAAAGCAGACAACTTACAGCTAATGGAGCTCTAGCAAAGTCATATCTACAAGATTTCCTGAATAATTGAAGAGACAAAATGGAATAAAAAGTATTTTGAAAGGACTCTTTAATGTCTCATAAATTCTATTTGTTTTAACTGAATTTATATTGTTTCACAAGTCTGTTACTTTTGGAAGCAACAGGTTTTTTCTACTGTAATGCCAGCAGTTACACAGAGTAAAATTACAAATATATCTACATTTGCATACAGACAACATATTCCTGCATATTGAAAGGAAGTCTGTCTGATCCAGGAGGAAGGGGAAAATGAGATGGCATGAAATGTCTTCAAGTGAGAAGTGACTGACAGGAGATTATGGAGGAGATTAATGGGAAGAAAACTTCATCGGACAATGATGGTACAGTGAAGGTGAATCAGATGCTTTTATTTAACATCACAGCCAAAGACCAGGTCTAAGTGGAAATCTCCAAGATTACCCTTAGGGTCATCTTAGACAAAAGGTGCCATGTACACACTACTGGATCAGCATACAGTGTAATCCAGGCACTGTTCCACTGTCTGGGGAAAGTCTAGGAAAGGGAAGAAAACCCACAGAGATGTTAACTGCAGGAGTGCCATTGAATAGTTTTAGTTGAGAAGGCTGGGAAAAGAGAACCACACCTCTTTTTAGTAAAATAATTCAGACTGAATCTTCAGAAAAGGATCTCAGAGGCTGCTTATATCAACAATGAATTGCTGAATCACAGTATGGGCAGAAGATGCTCTGTATTTCCACACTAGGTGAAAAAAAGGGAAGATAGAAGACATGTTCATAGTTCACTTAATATTACAAACAATGGAAAGAATACTGAGGGCATCTTTCAGATTTACATGAATCTTACTATGCTCATTCATAAGGAATAGTTTCCCTCCTGATATCATCTAATGTACTCTTTATAAACCTCTGAGGATAAACAGTTTGTAAGCAACAGAAAAATAAACAGGATTTGAAATATCTGACATTAAAAAGAAAAAAAATTAGAAAAATGACAAGATTAATGGGCGATAGTAGATTACAAATTTGAAAGAATAATCCTCTACTGTCAGGATAAAGTCAAAATAACCCAATAAATCCTTTTCCAGTCAAGATAATATTTTTATAAAAGTATTTCTTCTAAAAAAAATATTGTTCACGGTGATTTCAATGTGGCAGAAGAAAAGTCATCCTCTAGGAGCTCAACAAGGAGCTTAATATAACTAGCTGGAGAAACAGTACTAGCACTGATTAATTCTTCTGATCTGGCAGATTTTACAAAGCTAAGGATGGTTATCTACCTTATAGAATGAAAAACATGGCTGGGTCCTATATGTATTGTATGCATATCCTATATGCATACACTTATAAAGTCTATCCTCTGTAGAAAACTTTAAGGTAAACAATTAAAAAATGTATTTCATACATATCTTTTCTTATAACACACATGCTTACATGTGAAGGATTAGCACAAAAGCTTTAACAGTACTGTACTCTATACCATTAAATACAGAGTTTCTAGAATGACTGCTTTAAATATTTTGAAATTAACTCAGCACCTTTTTTTATTTTAATAAAAAAAATTTGTAGTCAGAAGAAAAGAAAGCAAAGAAAGTCAATAACTACATAAGACCTGCACATCTGATGAGGAAAAGAAAAATGATGCACAAAATATTTACAGAAAACCTCACTAACTTCATATCAAATATTATTCAAGTTTTGTCTTCCAGCTGGAAAGCTGACAAAATCATATCAGAGAACATTATGGCAGTGCAAATTTCATTATTAAAAAAAGTATTTGTAATCATTCTTTGCAATATTTTTAAAACCTTACAGCCCCACCCCAGCACAATTTCTGAGAAAATGTATATAATGCAGCTAATATTACAATGTCTTAAAAATGTTAGCTTGCTGGACAAATATGTACTTTTGGATAAACAACACCTGACCTTAAAACAGCCATTCTTCTAAATGTTACAGCACTACTAATAGTTTCAATTAAATAAAAATTAAAGCTGAGAAAATATCACAAAAGGGTAATCTAATATTTGATCATTAATGTGCTTATGTAAAGTGATATTTACAACAGCATTTTGAGAACTAGGCAATTTCTCTGAAAAAAAAAATGCAGCTTTAATAACTTTTAGTACACTGCAGTTCTGTGTTCTGCACATTATCCACAGAAGCGTTGGCAAGCTTCATCTAAGATCAATTCCTCAGACATGAAAATGAAGCTTTCTTACAGAACAACCCTTCACCTTTAGATCAAACTGAAGGTTTCCATTGCTGGCTTCTCAGACTGGACAGAATCTAACATATGATGTGGTCCTAACATATGAGATGATCTTGGCATTACTGAAACAAATGATTTCAGGATTTTTAAGGGGTCTATTATTTGTTTCTGCTCATAAAAAAAGGTTGCCCAGCATTGCTACCATTTCCCAAATACTGACATGAGCAATACTCACAACCACTGAAAACCTTCAGAGCTAGAAAATGCACTCATACCTATGCTTGTTGCAACTAAGGATAACTTCCACAGATTAACTGGTAGTCTTCCAACTACATCCATTCAAGGTAGCTACATTAAAATGAGAATAAACTAGGTAGAAAAGTTGGTAAAGCTGATTACCGTATACACAGAATTGGTGTCTCTTTGCCCATCTCTCCACTCCTGCATGAACCAAGGAGAGAGGACTATGGGAACAGAGGTGTGCCCTGAGACACAGCTACCTTAAGGACTGGAAGAAGGAAAGTGCAAGAAGAGATACTTAAGCAACTACAGTAATTTCTAAAGAATCACGGTACTTATATGAACTCTAGACTGCCTTTGCTGAAATGTATCCCAACTTGTTCGAAGATGGTTTGGGGTTACATCTGCCCCATAAGAAAAAAAGGCTTCTCAAACTTAACTATATTCCAGCAAAGCTTAATGTTTTTATCACATGTTCTTAAGAATTTTCTTTTGATTGTAGATGTAGCCCAATTTCTCACATGAAAATATTTTTACTTTAAAGTTTCCTAGAAAAATCTAAGTTTAACATTATTACAATTTTTAAAAAATGTTGAAATAAGCTATTGTCCCACTGAGATCTACAAAAATTTCAGAGAGCATGTGGCAGGTGCACCCGCCCTTACAGAGACCAGAGCTTTCCAACTGTTGAAGCAGAGCAGCCGCTGCTGCTTTTCGCACTCTTACCTTTGCGCCCTTGCTGCCTTGTTGCCGAAAGACGGAGCCCTCGGCCAATAGGCAACAGACGTGACCATATATGACCACAGATCAGATTCGACTAGGATATAAATGGACCCCTGCCAGGGGGCCTATCGAGCCGGTCCTCCTCGGAGCAGCAGGTCTGCAGTCGGGGACTCTCCCCTTGGGTTGGGACACTGCCTAAGGTAACTCCTCAAGGTTGAGAGCCCTCATCTTCTTAGGTGAGTGATTGTGCATTTTGGATAAAACCCTCAGGAATTCTTAAGGTCAGTTGGGTGGTAATAGTTCCCGCCTGACATCCGAAACCTGTGATTAATTAACGTTCGTTGGAGTATCAAAGCACTTTTGGTTGGAATAAATTTTGGTTTGGATTATATCACCTGCCTAATTTGACTTTGTGCACCTCCGCGACAGAGCACAACCTTGATCTCTTTGCATTTCGAAGATAATGATATATCAATATCTATTTAATGCTTGTATCTCATAGAGTTTCTGTTGTTCATAATAAACTCAGCAGAGTTTCTCCCTAGAAAGGCCTGCCTTCTTACATTACATTAATTGGTGGACAGCCAGATGTTCTGTTCTGCTAGAACACAGTGCATGCTGGCAACATGGACATTTACTTCAGAAATCAACATTCAAATGAGAAGGAAAGAATCTAATTAGACAGCAAGATATTAATTACTAACATCCAGCTGAGAAAACAGAGGTTTCCTTACTGCCCGTATATTGATGTTACAATAGAGTATTGTCCAGTTTCTTTATGGAGCTTTCATTAAGTAAATAATGTTATCATTTAATATTGCCCTTTTGTAAATAGTAATAGAACTTAGAGAAAATCAGAATGGCTAAGTATACTAATATTTGCTTGTTTTTCATACAGCATTGTCATTTATATGAAGTAAGAGCACATACTGTGTTACTAAAGATTTCCTCCAAGAAATTCTCTGAACTTTCTGAAATTAATTTTTATATCACACAATGGAGCAAATTTTCAGAGTTGGCCAGCTGACATTTAAACTTTAATAAAAAATTCAGAATTTCTCCCAAGCCTTCAAAATCTGTTACAGTGGGATATAAGAAGGCATTTCTGAAAACACTGTCCAAATTTCAGGCACAATTCTGATACTGAAATTTTCTTAAAATCCAACCCTTCTCCATTTGCCATGAAGGGAAGATGTATTCATGGGGCCTGGGCTTAAAAATTTGTAGTTTGTATTTCAACAGAAATGAAGATGTGTCATGTCCTTTAATAGACAGGTGGGAGAAAACTGAAAATAATTTTTACTTCCTGCTCCGGTAGGTATTGTGACTCAAGGTATCATTTTCCCTTATGTAGAAATGATGACCGGAAACTTACCCTTTCTAGAGTGTGGTAGACTTTGTCTCCTCTTACACACCAAAGAAATTACACTAGATTGAGAAAAAGGAACTCAGGAAGCTAATGAGATATTATAATGAGGTACTGCCTTCCAGTCAGCACAGTGCAGTAGAAAGTAATCTCAGCTAAAGCTTTAGTATAGTCAGTGAATTATCTTGGTTTACCAAGAATTCTTTTTTTGTGTTCTTAATGCAATGTTGTTCTGATAAAGTGTAACACATGCACTTTTCCTTTTTTTTTTTTTTTTTTTTTTTTTTTTTTTTTTTTTCTCCCTTAAAAAAACCCCACCACACTAGATTTGCTCAAACTCACCCTTTTTCCTGCATGGACAAAATGAATGCATGGAGAAACTAAAAGGATGGTTTCACAGGCAGAAAGAGCACTCCCTATTGATCACCCTTGCATTATGGCAGGTATGACGCTCAGACAAACAAAGAGGAGGATGCTTGACCAAGAATAGATGGCAAATGCTCTCTCTTGTGACCACAGAATTGCATATATTAAGGATCCTTTTGCTTTATGTAGTTTATCAAATCTTAGCTGTTAGTTTGTGAAACTTCATAGAGCTTCATCCCTCTCAATTCAATGGCGAGTCCTGCATACAGTCTGTCTCAATCATTTAAATATGTGTATTTTTCTGATATGGTTAATTGTTTCCTATGTTT
This sequence comes from Fregata magnificens, assembly GCA_013389945.1. Lineage (NCBI taxonomy): Eukaryota > Metazoa > Chordata > Aves > Suliformes > Fregatidae > Fregata > Fregata magnificens. The sequence continues at coordinate 21,826 of WAAD01014097.1, forward strand.
TACACTGTCAGACAATCTTTATTCCATCAGAATGAGTAGCAAATTCTCTTTTTAGCATTTCAAAGGCAAGAATGAAATTTGCATTCCAGCTTCAGATGAAGAATGAAGCAGCTTGTGGGAGTGCAAAGTCAGTTAGAGTCAATTATAACTTGATTGACTTACCTTGGCATTAGAATGACTAGGAATGTGCTAGATGGAAGTTTTGCATCTATACACATTTGCAATTTATAGGAAGCTGTTTCCTGGACTGCAAAGCTCATTCCTTCCAGTAACTGAGAGAAGGGTCTCCACTTCAGGTTAGAAACAGTTTTCTAACTGTCAAAAAGTGTCAGAAAGACCGATCCTCACAGGGACAGCTGTTCTGCTTCTTCAGGACTGTTGTGGTTTAGCCCCAGTTGGCAACCAAGCACCACACAGCCACTTGCTCAGCCTCCCCCCTGACAATGGGATGGGGGAGAGAATCTGAAGAGCAGAAGTAAGAAAACTCATGGGTTCAGATAAGAACAGTTTAATAATTGAAATAAAGTAACAATAACAACAACAATAATAATAATAAAAAGATGTAATGAAAAGGAAAACAATGAGAGAGAAACAAAACCCATGAAAAACAAGTGATGCAACCGCTCACCACCCGCTGACTGACTCCGAGCCAGTCCCCAAGCAGCAACGCTGCTCCCCAGCCAATTCCCCACAGTTTATATACTGAGCATGATGTCATATGGTACAGAATATCCCTTTGGCCAGTTTGGATCTGCTGTCCTGGCTGTGTCTCCTCCCAGCTTCTTGTGCACCTGGCAGAATATGGGAAGCTGAAAAAGTCCTTGACTAATGTAAGCACTACTCAGCAATAACTAAAACATCAGTGTGTTATCAACATTATTCTCATACTAAATCCAATACACAGCACTATACCAGCTACTAGGAAGAAAATTTACTCTATCCCAGGTGAAACCAGGACAATGACTCCCTTCCCCTTTTTTTTTTTTATAGTCTTCCCCAACTACTTTATAATCCTGAGCTGTATTTTAAACCGAAAACTCCAGCTCCATTAGAAAGTTTTTCCAGCATCCTCCACCTCAACCTATCTTTAGAAAAACTTGGAATACAAATCTATTCCTTATACATAGAAAACCCATCTATTCCTTGGCACCATCACACTCCTAGGGCTCTATAAAATATTAATAACTGTGACAGCTTTCAGCGTGCCTGTCATTGCCACCTCAGCTTCATAGACCACTCCTAGAAAACCACTGCAGTGAGATATCCTTAATGGCCATATCTTATATTATTATTTGAATATATAAAAAGCCAAAATGTACACAGAATCACTGAGACACTAATGGGCCTAAACTTACCAACCATTCATTCATACCACATAATCCTAAACCTACTTTGATCCCATTCATTTCCTGTATTCTTCACTCATCAGCTTCCATGTTCTTGCCCATAAAACTGATCATAGCATTTAGAGTGTGGCTTTGTTCTAACTATTACACTGTGGAATTCCTAACATAGCTTTGTCATGTAGAATAATTCCTCTAACCTCACATCACTCATGTAAGCAATTCTGACTGTTGATAATAAATCAATTCTTTTGAGAAAAGTAGCAGTATTTGATCCTCTGACAGTCAGTGTTACAATACTAACACAGGTCAGAAGGAACTTAAGTTGCTTTTAACTGGCAATAGATATTAACTGTGTTTGCAATAGTAAAATTTGATTGTAAATATATCAAGGCTAACTTTGAGAACTTGTTGGTTCTTTTTGATTTTTCCTCTCGCCCTTTCTTATTACCTGCATCTCTCTCCATTTTCCCAACTTTCTATTCAAATTGCCTAATATTTCCATCACTCTTTCCTCTTCTGGTTTATTGCTTTTAAATTCTGTCTTCTTTTACACTTCTTAATTTCTCTTTCTTTTCCCTGATGGTTTTATTTGATTACCTTCATTTGAGAAATTAAGACCACACTACAATTCTGTTGCTTTACATAATATACCTGTATTTTATTGCTATAAGATGCATTTCCTACAACAAAACTTTCTGAGAAGATCCTAATGCTTCTTTCTCATGTAGTAGTTTAATAGGAAATAATTTTCTGAGATTAATTTTATGCATCATTTAGATGAGCTAAATCCCAAGTAAGACAGCCTTTAGCTTAATTATTCTAAATCATTCCATAACTTTTATGTAACATAATAAATGTGGACTTTATTTGCTTCTGGGGAAATAGTTAAATTTTGCATGCCTTCATAACTAACCAAAGTACAAAGTAATTAAAGCTTTTCAGTGCTTTCTGATAAGCATTACCATGACATAGCAATTAAGCCCTCAAAAAATCAGAAAGAAGATGCAATGAAATTATAGTCTTTTAAAATCAGTATTAAAATATGGAATCTGTTTAACTTTTCGTAGTATATACATATGTGTATCCCAGGTGATGCTTGGAAATAAATGTATCATCAAAGTTCTAACAAAAGGAACTGCTAGAGTTTGGCTCTAGAGAATGACTTTCAAAAGGTCACATATAATTTTCACCATTGGCAATGGGAGAGATTACAGAATGTCTCATCTTGATGGATTCCCAGAACTGCTGTCCATTCTAAATACCCAATTTATTGTCTTTGCACACACAAAGCCTGCAGGTGCTGCCTTGAGTATGCATAAAAAGTGTCTGAAACAGCCTGGAAGCTCAGGCTATGTGGATGGGTGGCAGAAAGATCATGAGGCATTTCACATTGCAGTTACTTTGATGGCAGCTCCAGGAATTATATAGGCATAATCACCGAGAGCAAGGCTGTATCTCACTACAACTGAAGCAAAACCAGGTTGTAAGAAGCAAGCCTATTATCTAGAGTTCTTTAATTTTTCCTAGCTGTACTGTATAGCTGGCAAACATTTTTTCCATTCTCTGGGTTTATTCTTAAAAAAAATCTTTTGAAATGTTATGAATCATGTAGAAAACATTTTAAAAAATCACATCCAAAATGCTAAACTTTTAGTTGGCAAAGACAATGACAAAAGAACTCTTGATAAAAACCAGACTTGACAGCATGCTTGTTTACCGGTACCCTTTCTTCTAGTAACTGAACACAGTAGCCATGTATGTCACTAATTTCAGCAAACCTGGGACTATTCTCAGACACTAGGAAAAAAGGTAACTCATTGCTGTGTCAGCCTTAGCTTATCTTTCCCACTTTTACCAGTAGCCCCCTTGATGCTGCACCAAATGCACCTGACAAATAGCGTGGCATGACCCTTACGGTGACAATGTAGTAATATAATTTAAAATTCCTGATTCTATGTCATTATTTACATATAAAATGTCAGTAAGAAAGATTCCAAAGTGTAAGACAAATTCTTAATGTCTCTACTTCTCATGACTGTTACTTGAAACTAATGCCTCTGAATTAAATGACACTTTTATGCTTTTGCACCAGTATACTAGCATTAGAAGCTGGACATAAATTAGAAATAAAATGAGGCTTTTTGGGGACAGTGAAACACACCAATAATGATATCATAAATATATAATTTCTTTACACTAATTATATTACATTTGTAATAGAGACTACGCCACCACATAAGGTTGCCAAAAGCTTAGTTTGCCATCGCTCAGGTAGACTTAGACTGAAACATTCCCCTGCTCCTTTTTAAGACTATGCAGACATTTTAAGTCCTCCCTTCACCCCTTTTCTGAAAGTGTCTTTTACCTCTATACCCTTCTCACTCCTTCTTTTAACACAGAAAAATTAAAATAAAAACCCAAACAAACACAAACCCCACCAGTCTGGACTGAGGTTTCGCATACTAAGTAGCAGTTAGTGTGCACAGCACTAGAAAGAAAAAGCAGATTAAATGCAATTCTTTCACAGATGTAAGGCTAACAGACCTTTAGCATTTATAGAATGCTTCCCAGTCATTAACGCTGAAGGATTACTGGAATGGAAAATATGACCTTCTACTACTCTCAGTACTGCCTTGCTGAATAAGAGATGTGTACTGAAGATGGTCCTCCATTCTCATTTCAAAGTTTAAAAAAAAAAAAAAAAAAAAAAAGACTTTA
>WAAD01014097.1:25940-37672 GCA_013389945.1 Fregata magnificens
AATAAAAGTGTTATCCAGGCAACAATATATACATGAATACGAAAGAGGTTTGGTGTCTAAAAACTTCCAACTTAAGTGTCAGAAATGTCTATAAATACCTAGGATTTCAGGAAGTTGGACCTTCTGAAAATTGGGTATTACAGATCTTCATTTCATCATCAATGGGAACATTTTTGAAAGAAAATTCCATTCTATGCATGCCTCAAATATTACTTTAGTTTCATATAACTGCAAAAATTATGTGTATTATATGGCTTAATAAAAGGGCGTAATATAACCATTTTGTTAAGTATACAGTACTATGCAAGTTTGATACATCTTTTGGCCAATCAAAATACAAAACACTGGAAAGGTCATCCATTTCAAGTCTTTCCCACACAATTAACAATGAGGAAGAGAGAAGAGCAGCAAATAAAGAAGAAAAGTAAAATTTTCAGCAATCCATATATAGAATTTTGAAAAGTTCACAGCAATATAGTACATTCCCCTAATTCTTTGAATATACAAGGCTTTAAAATTCCAATATCTCACTGAAGGTTGTAATGGAAACATAACAGAAATGTAAACCTATTATTTTGACAGTAATTGTAATGAGAATGTGAAATGTTATAAACTTAATGTACTCCTAGGGAATCTGTCACCTTATATTTACATACTGCTATATATAATAATATACATACACATACATGTGGACAAATAGATACTATAGATTTTATATACAAAAAGAAGGGTTACAGAACTGCTTTGCTTTCAATTCTAACTTGTAAGATAAAATGTAATATAATAAGTAGCCTTAAAAAGACACTAAATTGTTTCTTTCCTTCTATTCTCTGCTGCCAACAGCAAGAATTTAGGCACTGAGTTTGGACAAAATTAGTTTTCCTGTGCTTTCATATTAATAAATTATTTAGATGATGCTCAATTCTGCAGCAAATCTGAAAATTAGACAAATTTCATAAAGAAGTTCATAGAATATTAATTAATACAGCACTGACAGCTACACAGAAAAGCAATAAATTGATTGCTTAGCCTCACCTGGGGCTGGGAGGAGACTGGTTTTTTATTTTAATGCAAACAGCTAACATTGCAATCAATACCAATAGCAGAGTTAAATGAAAAAAGACATTGTCACTTCAGTAGCTGGCTTATAATTTTATAGTAAGGCAGATATGGTGGAAATGGTTTTGTTGTGGTTAGCTAAATAAGATATTTATTCAAAAATTCTTAAAATTTCTTGTGTCTTTATTAAATTGATTGGAAAAATGATATAGCTAACAGGAGAGAGTTTAGATAATTTAAGTAACGTGATATTCTCTTCTATACTTTTCATTATCACATTGCTTTTATTTTCTGACAGGGTAACCCCCAAGCTACAATCCTGTGAAACTTGGATTCAAGTCCAAATTGAAAGCATAATTGAATAGCCTTACACAGATCAACTTCCCATTCTTGATTGGAGACAATTCAAACACATTGTTCTATCAGTTATGTTGTTTTCTATAAGTGTGATTGATAAAAAAAAAAAATCTTTTATTACCTTAAGTGAATGCAAACAAGCCTACATACATTTTTCCTTACTATTCCCTGCTGTCTTATTGTAAGTATGCACAATGAATTTGTTTCAAAGAAAGTTTAGATGACAGATTTCACCACGTTTGCAGAATACACATGATTAGATCACAGTATTCTCTAATTTATTTTCTTTTAATTTGCCTTTCTTCTGCAGAAAATTTGTGGTCCTTAAACCAGTGTTATTTAGAGAGTGCTTTTTATTATTTCATATCTGAAGTTACAAATGTGAGCTAATTGATTAAGCATTTTTTCATATTACATTTCTATCTCTGTATCAATTAGAATCTTGTTTCTGCTGAGGATATCTAATTTTCCCCTCTGCTCACTACAACTTAAAATTTGTATTCCACTTACATTCTCAGTTTTTACCTAAAATTGCTGTTCCTGCAAACATTCTTGGCTTGTGTCCCCACTTGCTAAAAAGTCTACATAAGTCTAACACAAAGGAATTTTTAAAACAGTCAAAGAATTTCCTTGGACAAGTCTGAATAGACATGTAAAAAAAAAAAATCATGCCGTATTCATTCTGCAATATTTGTAATCATTCTAAGATTATTCATGTGTTAAACATGTTGATCCACCATATAAAAATTACCAAAGATTATTATTTATTGACATAAGGAGCCATGGTCTTTGAAACAAGAATAAAAGGATGGTAAAAGTTTTTGTCTCTATAATAATGTTTCTGTGACAAATTTCTTCCGCAGTCATAAAGTAGTGCATTAATGGACACGTGCAAGGAAGCTTTTCCAATTTCTCTCTGCATTATATATGTCTTCAGTGTCATTAGTTCTTCACTTAGATGAATATTAAAATTTAAAACAAAAGACTTCCTCCTTGTTTTAACCTTGAAGTCATACATTAGTGTTGTGCTGATGGATAAGACTTGGAGAAACCAGTCGAGATGAACTTTTGGGTTAAATATGTAAGAGACAACTGCTAAAGAAAAGGTACTGCACTACTATTCCATCCTTGATTTATTCTGTGGACTAAGGAATACTTCCTCCATGTGTAAATTAATCCAAAGAAAATAGAAGAGTATCAGAAAAATGGCTTACTCCTGTCACAGCATATAGAATGACTAGGCAAAGATCTTTTTACATGCTTGTACAAACTACTTCAAGTTTCTCTTTATATCTAAGTCTAGGCAATAAGAATCTACACTGAAAGAATTAAGAGGGGTGTAAGCTGCACAGTAAATGATCCCAAATCAAATTTAGTAAATAATATTACTTTTTTTTTAATAATATTACTTTTTTTTTTTTAATAGGGACCTCTTAACTGCAAAGATACAATAAGGGATTTCAGATATAAATAATCCTTGACATATTAAATAGTGGCATAAACAATTCATTTCAAAGTAGCCACATAATTAACTTAGTAAGAAAGGTACAATAGAAAGGCTTCTATTTTTGGCTGCTTTCTAGCAGAGGAATACACAGCCCACATTTGCTTTAAAAAGCTAACATTATGTAAATCAACTATATAAATCCTAATTTCCATGCAGTCTTGTCACTCTTAAAGGGGTTTTTTCATCTCTGTTTATTACCATCAGGGAAGAAACAAAAGAAAGTGAAGGTGCATCCTGCCAAAAAGTAATAGCTACATTCCGTGTTGTTCTCATTTCCCAGTGTTTCAATGTATCTACTTCCACAGCACATCTTAAAGTATTCTGTTGCACAGGTAGAAACCTAGCTAGAATTTGAACACAAATAAAAGAGTTCTTCATAAGTTGAAGTATTTCAAGAAGACTATTTGGCTATTAGCAACTACGTTCTATAAGATAGCTGAACTCTAAGGCGTTATACAATCTCTTTTCACACAGTCCTCCACCTTCATGCAAAAGCCTACTATCAAATCATAGCCTCACAAAAATGCTTCCTTTTACATTGATTTATAAATACTGCCCATCTCTCAGATGAAAAACTTACAGAAAAGAAGTAGAAAATACTTTAGTATACAGAACCGTGGTTTTTTTAAAAGGGCTTTTGTTGTGAACTTTGTAAAGCTTACTCTTAAGAATATGGTAGTTGCTTTTGACCATCAATGATGTAAGCAGGCAATGATCTCCCACAAAAGTGGTATCATTCAAGACAACAGAGTTATGATCTCTTTTACTATCATAATTTCTATGAATTTAAACACTATAAATTCATCTCCACCCTCATCATCACACTGGACTTAAACTTGAAATGTAAAAAGGAAATATTGGGAGTTCCTTTTGTTTAAAAAAAAGTAAAAATAAATATTTCAAACATTTACAAAATTTCCTCTTTTTTTCCTCTCTCTCCCCCACCCCACCCGCCCACCTCAGTGCAAGTTGAGGTTCACGTGCGCTTTGTGGATTCCAGCACCTGGAACATTATGAAGAGAAGAAAAAAATAAAAAAGAAAAACAACAACAACAGTGTTTTCATCACTGTTAGCTTCCTCCCAGTCATGAAGGAAAACTCCCAGTTAAGAGCATGGGAAAAGAAGAGACGACCTATCCCCTTGCTCCCCCAAGATCTGTTTCAATTATTCTGGTCAAGACCTTGAGGGTGCTATTGGCACTGAAACAAGAAACTGCTTTTGAGAACTCTTACTAAACACTTTTCTCTTTTCCCAGAGGAAATAAAAGCCCAAAGATATATTTAGAAATGCTTGACTTAGCTTTACTTATTAAATATTTATTTTTCTAGAGATCACAATAATCTAAGTTAGGTTTGATTCTAGTTACAAGTCTTGAACTTAGATATGGTTTGGCTTTGTTTTTTTGGTTTTTTTTTTTTTTTTTTAAATGCAGTAAGGAAAGGAGCTTCTCTTGCAACTGTATTATTCTACTTTTCTTGAGAAATCTGTGCCTAAAATATTCATGCACATCAAACATAGCAAGAGAAAGATCTTCACATTTTGAATATAGAAAACAAGTACAATTTTTTGTACAACATCAACAAAAATGGTTGCTCTTCTGAACACTAATGTAAGTGCTGCACAATGACTGAAAAAAGTAAGACTTTACCAGAATTTACCAGATCTTCTCTAATGTTAGATCAGTAGTGTAATTGGGCCATTGTCTCTGGAACTGATTCATAGATAGAAGAATTCTCCTTTTTCTCGCCACGAGTTATACAAGTGAAGTTTACCTTCTAGGTTATTCAAAATGAGCTAAAAAGAATGACTGGCATTTGGACACTGAGCTGGAATAATTTACAGAGAGAGTACTAGAATATTAATGAGAAATATAAGCTGTGACAAAAAAAGGAATGTTACTTTTGTATTGTGGACTACTTAATTTCACTATCCGTTGGGCATCACACCTACTTAATGTAGTTTGAAGAACACTAGACTATTGGTTCCACATTTTAAAATTGTCAATGCAAAAAACCCAAAAAACCAGCAGCTGGGCACAAAAGAAACATTACTATAGTTGCCTAGAGTTCTATCATAGCACACGCAAAACATGCTAGTATTGGCATCATTCAAAAAAATTCAAATAATTGCTACTTGCTTCACAAATGTCCCTTAGAAGTCCATTTAAACAGCTTCTTTGGCATGAGCACAGAAAGGACTACAACAATCTGCAACTAAAACCCAAAACAGAGAGGACTACAACTATAGCAATCTTTTTTATTCCTACAAATGACTGGCTATACTTCATTTTGTGAAAAAATTTAAAGAGATGTATGAAATAATGTTAGAAATTATTGTACACACACATACAATAGTAGGAGTGGTGGAAACATGACAGTATTAGGAAGCAAAGAGCAACAAAATATATAAAACAAAAAATTTCCACTGGATTAATTCTTTATGTATGGGCACTGCTTTACCAAGGAAAGGGGAAAGAGGACAGGGAATGTCAGATATCAGTGCTACAGAGATAATGTTTTCAAGTACATTCATATTTGTAGAGTATTGTCCTGGTTTCGGCTGGGATAGAGTTAATTTTTTTTTTCCCCAGTAGCTGGTATAGTGCTGTGTTTTGGATTTAGTATGAGAATAATGTCGATAACACACTGATGTTTTAGTTGTTGCTAAGTAGTGTTTACACTAGTCAAGGACTTTTCCAGCCTCCCATGCTCTGCCAGGTACACAAGAAGTTGGAAGGGGAGGGAAGATAGCTAACACAGTTGACCCAAACTGGTCAAAGGGCTATTCCATACCATATGACGCCATGCTCAGTATATTAATGGCAGGGAGATGGCCGGGGGGAGTGGTTGCTGCTCAGGGACTGGCTGGGCATCGGTCGGCAGGTGCTGAGTGGGTGTATCACCTGGATTTGTTTTGTTTTGTTTTGTTTTGTTTTGTTTCTCTCTCTCTCTCTCTCTCTCTCTCGTTGTTTTCCTTTTCATTACAAAATTATTATTATTATCAATACTATTATTCTTATTATTTTAGTTATTAAACTGTTCTTATCTCATCCCACAAGCTTTCTTACTTTTGTCCTTTTGATTCTCTCCCCCATCCCACTAGGGGGTGGGGGCTGAGTGAGCAGCTGTGTGGTGTTTAGCTGCCTGCCAGGTTAAACCACAAGTATGCATGTGGATTAAAATCCTGCCATGAACTTTCACCTTTACTTATTGCAATATAAAACAGAAAATTTATAGAAAGCTGGCAGAAATTAAAATCTTGACCTCATTTAGAAAGCTTGAATTCGTTGATCTTGCAAGTGAACCTTGGAGGAAACTGAACAGTACACATAAGCAGCATTACAAGCTGAATTACAAAAATAAAATCCATCTATGGAGAAAGAAAATAAAGAATTTAAGGGAAGACTGACATTCCCAGTACCTCCAAAGTAGATAAATAAAATAGCATTGGCAACCCTGAAAAAAAATGGGGAAAAGATTAGGGACGCCTAAGGCCGTCAAAACAACAACATGAATAGACAGAGGTAAAGACAGTTTTACAGAGTCATGGGGAAAAGAAAAAGCAGCCCTTGGTACAAGCTCATGGGGAGATTTCAAAAAGGTGAACACTGATAATAAAACTATAGCAAACCACAAATAAGCGTTAATAGTTCGTTAGCCTGAACCAGCTGATGCACTAAAAAATAAATGCAATGCTTACTTCACTTTCAGTATCTGTTGCTTTCTAGAACTTACAACATGATGGAAATAAATGTGAGATTTCTAGAGGGCATTTGAAAAAAATCTCATTTGCCATACTCTCTTAAAACTACCCAGTAAAATTACACTAATTAGATTTAATGGCATGTACCATGTTGAGGTTGCATACTCGTAATTTAAATGAGAAGATTTACCATAAACTTAGTTGCCTATCTGCTGAGAGAGAGAGAAGGATCAAACCAACCCTTTGCAGTCTCTAAACATTAAGACCACTTGTGAAAAGAAGCCCAGTGAGTTACTGACATTTCTCATTCAGAACCATAGGAAATCATCCAGTCCAATCTCCCGCTCAAAGCAGAGGTAGCTTCAAAGCAAGATCATGCTGTCCAGGGCCTTGTCCAGACAAGTTGTGAAAACCTCCACAGATGGAGATTACACAAGCTCTCTGGGCCCTGCTCCAGGACTAAGCAGCTCTCATGGTGACAAGTTTTTTTCTGTGTCCAGCTGGAATTTCCTTTGCTGAAACTTTAAAATGATTGCCAACCTTGGTTTTGCTGTGCACTTCTAAGAAAAGTTTGGCTTCGTCTTCTCTACAACCCAACCTGTTAGGCAGCAAAAGCTTATAAAGCCCTCATTAGCCTCCTATTCTCCACACCAGAAGAAACACAATTCCTTTCAGCGTCTTCTCATACACATGCTCATCATGTCATGTCTTCATCCTGTCATGCATTGTTACTTCTGCTCCCCTCGACACATCACATGCGCTAGCCCCTCACCCATCTCAGTAGCTTTCTGCTGGACTCCTAACAGTTTGTCAATCTCTCCCTAGTACTGAGGGTCCCAGCACTGGATGCAAAATTTCAGATGCAGCCTCACAGATGCCAAGTAGAAGGGAAGAATCACTTTTTGTAGAATCACTTTGTAATGCAGCCCTGTATTCAGTTAGCCTCCCATAAAGGCATACTGCTGACTCGTGTTCACAGAGATAATCAGTGTCATTGATTGTCCTAACCAACCAGTCACCAGCCAGCACTGTTTTAGGAGGTTGCTCTATATCCCACTGGCAAGACTTGGCATTTGTCTTTGTTAAACTTCATTATGCCTTGAATGAAGGGATTGGGGTGAAGAGGGGAAGCAAGGTCTGTTCGAACGGTCCTGTCCTGCAGTATATCAACCATTGCCCCCGATTTGGTAAACTTGGTTAAAAATATTTACTTTCCTCCTGCCACAAATACTTTACCATTCCCTAAAGGAGATGTATTTAAAGACAGGTTTGTGCAAAATCCTCTAAATCTTTAGCTGTGGCAGTGAGAGAGGTTAGACATCTATTCTGCACAGCTGAGCGATAAGCAGTTTAAACTACTTCTCAGATATTCTGTTACCAGATTTGTTTGGGTTTTGTCTTTTATTTTTTTAAATAATTTCCCTTTGATTTATCATCTTTTCAAAGTCTAAATTACATTTGCTCCCTTAGTTATTAACAGTCCTTCTAACTTTTTTTTATCCAAACCACCAGGCATTGCTTTTACCAGTACATAACAACTTCTGTCTCATTCTTTATTTGCTGAAAAGCTGACTCTTATTCCACTGAGGTTTGGCCAACTACATCTACACTAGTAGAGTACTCAACTTCTTCAACAATGTTTGATTCTAAAGGAAGAAAAGCTACAACTTTTCCTTTTGGGGTTTGTTTTTAGTACGCTGCAAAATGGTGTGGTTTTGTGTGTGCATTGGTTCTATGTGTACACTTCCACCACTTTCTGCAAATTCCTATTCATAGGAACTGTGATTCTTACAAATTTCTGTTCACAGTGTGACCTTCTATGGCCAAACATACACTTGGGTAGTCAAGACTTCATTTTTCTTTGGAGATATTTATTAGATATAACCTAATATTGAAATGTAAGAGAAGACATTGCCATCTATAAATCACTATTTATGTATTTTACCAGAAATAATGCTATCAGTGATGAAATTCAGTTGAACAATGCTATTCTTTTCAAGAACTGTTAGAACACAGAAGGAAATCTATGATGTAAATATCTCTGTGGATTTCTAAAGAAAGTGGAAGTAAACACAGACTTCCTACATGACACCAGGCATACCAGAGATTTTCTAAGTACTGAGCTCTCCTTTAGAGCCACATTTCCCAGTGAGCTTAGAACATGACACTAAATGTTTGAACATAAACAACTAGCAAAAGTTTTGGTCATATACATAAGTAACCCTTAATTTTTTTTTTTTTTAACTAGCCAGCAGACAAGCACTCCCTGTCCTGATTGTCATTTAATCATCATCCATTATGCTTATTGCAAAATGGTAATTACAGACTGTTGCTATTTTCTTCTTTTCTTTTTAATTTTCATCAGACCTACTTATACCACCAACATGCTCAATTTCTTTGGTGTACAAGTTTCCTTGAATTTACTACTCCACTTTTGTCTCTTAAAATGAGTTTTATCTGCTTATATGGTACTGTCACAATTTTGTCTTAAAAAGGCAGCAGGGTCATTATAAAAATCAATGGTCTTACAAGGATTTTACATAAAACAACTAAGTTTCTTCAGTGAAAGATTAGAAAGATATACACTTTTTTCCAGGATAGCCACGTACTGTTGGGAACAACCTGAAAAGAGTTAGTCTGAGTCCAGGGACTCTTGGAGGTTTCAGTGAGCAGTAAGTAGGAGTTAAATCAAGAAAGAGAAGTGTTTCTGTTCACAGACCTAAGATTGTAGGTTTTACATACAGTTGTAATGAGCCTGTTCTGCTTTATTTGGTACTTAATGCAATCACATAGATATGAATATGCTTCCCCATTCTGTTGTCACAGTAGAGCTGACCATAAAGTCTAGGTTTACTGATTACCGCAAACCTTAATGTCTGCTTTGCTCAAGCTTTATTAGGTTACACTGTATAATAAAAGCAAGACAGACTTTGGCAACATGGGCAGCCCATGGACTGTCTCACAGGGAAGCCAGTTCCTAGGACAACTTCTCCTTGTGGAGTTATAGAACAATCCCAGAAGGCCACCAAAGAAATGGCCAAAGTGTAGTTCATTCCCTCATGTGGGAAGTCTTAATCTCAGTTCATTGCCTAGTCTTGGGACAGCACATTAAGAAGTTTCTTTTATTTTGCACCTCCAGGAAATACAACAGCAATGATGAACACACAGAGGCCAGAGGTCCCCTTGGATAACTCTCTAAACCTGAAGGCTATTGCTCCCTGCCATCATGCAAAGATTATGTGTATGATCTATGGTAGATAAGACACATGCAAAAACAATTCATGTGTATGACTGCTTAAACAAACTTGAATCTATAGTCACCATTAATAATGACAGCCACCATATGGAGGTGCTTAAGGCATTCTTTACAAAGGTCAGTCATAAAGCACATTCGAATTCTTTGCTTTTTACTTTTGCCATTGCCTTCTAGCACAAATCCAATTACTTCTGTTTTGTATGTCAGTATCTTCACCAGCAACACACAGCAGAAAGCAAAACATACTTAGGTGACACTTTCTTAGCTGTAGGCAGATCTGATTAATGAGGCAGAGCTGAAATTAACTTTTTTCTTCATGTCAAGATTTCCCAAGTAGTGCAAAATTCCCTTTCTAATGCTGTTCATTACATTTTAACCACCACTAAGCATGCTGAAAGCTAACACAGTTCTTAGGCTGTACTAGCCATCCATCCATGTCTTATTATCCCTGTAAATATAATGAGATATGATTTGATATTAGCAGCCACAGATTTATCTATTTACACTGGAAATGCAACTCTCACTGCATTACCAGCTAACCCATTGACTTCAATAAGGTTGCACTGATATAAATAAGAGGAACATGGATATTTTAAAGGTAACTTCATAACTTAAAAACATGACATGTGAAAACACTTAGTGTTTTGATTAACACTGAAAACATTGCCTCTTCCTGCTAGCAATATTCCTCACACATACAGCCATAAAGAATTAAACCATCTATCAATATCAATAAGTGGTTAAAAAAAGGTCCACTTAAAATTAACAGGCAAGGAAACTCTTTCCAAGCACCTTTAAGTTACTGTCAATGTTTAAAAATTCTGAGGACAGTAAGTGACATCCTGTGGTTTTCCCTATTCTGTGTACGGTCCTGCCTATGTAGCATCAAATTGCTAGACTAATAGAACAGTCCCAGCATTTNATCTGGCTGGTGAAAGAAGCCAAACGGTATCAATCAGTATAGGTCTATTGGAGCCCTCAATGGAGCTCCCAGTTCACCCAACCTGAAGATTCTGTATAGCTCCTCTGTGCACAGGTAGACTACTGACTGATCAGTCATCACACAGGAAAAAGTTATGTTACAACCAAACCTGGTATTAAAAAGATTAAAAGATTAATTGCTTGTCCACAAAGTTAGGTACCCAACCAAACTGAGCATTACAAACTTTAGAAGATTAATTGTTTGTCCACAAAGGCAGAAAATAAAGACCTATTAAGAGCGGGGGGGAAGAGGGGGGCGGTGGGGGGAAGAAGAAAAAAAAATTTTCACTGTTCCTACCAGCTACAAAGAACTTTTAGTGCCTCATCCTATACCCACAAGTACTGTTTTGTTTTGCATTCTTGTCTTCATTTCTTTGGGTTACTCATTTACATAAATTTATGCATAATCAGAATTGTGAATGCCAATGCCCACAGCCTGTCATAACATAATTAAATATCTTTTTTCCTGAATTGGGTCTGAAATATTAGTTGTCTTCCCTATTTTCAAACTGTTCAAGGAAAGCAAATGTGTCTTGGTTCATCCTCTTTCATCTATCTTTAGACTTCCTCTTGACTTAACCTTCAAGAACAAGGTATATTCAATTAATATACATGCATCTTGTTCCTGATTTTCTCTCAAAGATATGAAGTTCCAATTTCAAACAGTACTCTCAATTAAGACCTTAGATTGTCAGCATTACCCAAGCCAAGACAAATTAAAAAACACAAATCTGTTAACACAGTAATAACTACTCGCAAAGTAACGTTATGTTAAAACTTAGTAAGCCAGAACACTATTATTCCTGAAGGGCTGTGTTACCAAACTATATTTCCCAAACAATATTAAGGTTTGTATATTTAAAGAATAT
>WAAD01014097.1:39675-52886 GCA_013389945.1 Fregata magnificens
TTGACTATTTAAAAAGCCAATACATTGAATCAGGTCCATCTTGTATTTGTTCTGGTATTATATCCCAGAGGAAATGAAAACAGGTGTTTCAAAGAAAAGTGCTGCATATCCTGTATAAACTGATATGGTGTCATTTGTTCTCTATTAATAGTCTGCAATACCAACTAGCTAATATTTGACTTTAGAGGTGAAGATCAATGTTCATTATAGAAAATATTTTGGAAGAGGTTTTAAACTTTACAGTTCTGGATAAATTTTAATCTCTCTCACACTGAGTGTTCCTCCTGAGAAGCATCTACATTTTGTTTATTATTACTTCATGAATAAAAATATCAGAACTGGACCTAAGGATAAAGTAAATTCTGTTTATTCCAAGCTAAAATGCAGTATTAGAACATCAGTGATTAATAGCAATTAACTTACAATGAATAGAAAGAACAACTAAAACATGCACAGAAAAAGTTGAAATAAATCCTCATAAAATTTCTTTCTGTAGCTGCTAACACTGTTTTCTCCAATTTCAGTAATTTTATAGTAAAAGAAAGTGCTAGGTAATGTGTAATTATATTTTGTGCATCTGTAACTGATGCACAAAACTGTGATACTTTGTTATATTGCATCTTTAGGAGGTATATAATACAATTCACTGAAGCAATTGAAATTAAAAATGTATATGCAAGGCTTAAGTACTCAAAAGAGAGCCCTAACTAAAACAAATCATGGTGCTGAAAATTTAAAGAGTTGCAATTACAGTGCCTTTGTGCTACTCAGATAAGCCGAGGCTGTGAAACAGAGCCACCACAATCATTTTTAGACAGGGCTCCAACACCTTAACGAGCGTTTTGAGGATGTAAATTCATGAGCAGCCATTAGTCCTTTCATTATTTAATCCTATTATACATAGAGAAGTCCCAACATCAGTTCTTCTACTGAAGTACCTATGCCTATTATATCTGGAGATATCTGTTCAGGTCTCCTGTTCTTTAACTTGGCTCATATCTTGCCCTCCCATTCCTGCAAAGCCTCTTCAGTGAACTGATATTCTGCAGCCAGAATCAATACAACCACCCACAAGCTAGTTTCCTGCTCTGAAATTCCTTTTTCCCCCACTCCTGCTCTTCCCGTGTTCCTATTGCAGCCTAGATGGAGTCAAGTTGCCAGAGAGCCAGGGTAGCTCTGGACTGGAGGAACAATATACCTCTACTTTCCAAGAGATTTTAATCTTCACACAGGCAACTTTCACAGGCAGGCAAAATAGAAAAGTTAAGTTCTATAACCTACCAAAACACTACAGCTGGGATTTAACTGTTAAGATGTACACATCTATGGCTCAGCTAGTCTCCTCAATTGCTTCAAAGTCAAAGAAGAGAAATAGGCACCTTCTACAGCACGGTTCATGTCCTCCTGAAGTGAATATCTTAGGGTAAGACAAATCATGCTACAAAAGTTCCTACTTCTCAACTATAAAGGTAGCCTAAAGGACTGGTTCAAATGACACCAATTTCTCAAGTGACATCTACTTTATGAACATCTCCAGTTACACGAGATTACTCCAATTCCAAAAAATCAAAATCTTTTTGTGATCCAGATCAATAATTTTCACCTTTCAGACAAAGGCATTGGACTGATAACAATTTGAAGACTGAAGCACTTTATAGCTGTACAAAAGAGTAGATCTGTAGCTATACATATTGCTTAATATGTCTTTTGATTACAGGTATAAATACATTACAGTATTGGAGCTCTTTTTTCTGCCAGCATGATGCACTAATTAATAATGTAAATGTATAAAATAACAATAATAAAATCAGAAAGATAATGTTTCTTTACTAGAAGAAACAAACAAAAACAGCAATCTCCCGACGTTGATACTATTTGAACATCCAGCAACATAGCATATCGTCATTAATATTTTCAATGCCTGCTACTTTTTTGCGCACAGAACATGATTACAAACACTCAAGACACAGTAGTTGAAAGAACGCTTTGTTAAGAAGTATGCTAGGCTACTTAAATCTGATATACTATCATCATTCTTTTGAAGCTGTACCATAAGCAGCTCAGTAAGGCACATGTGAAAGAAGTTATTGCAAAGGAAAGTTTTTTTACAGCATTGTCATCAAAATTTACTGGTATATTAAAAGTTCTAATTTGACAATAAGTTTTCTGCATTTTTATGGTATGTGATATATTATACAGATTACATTCATGGAGAAATCTGGAAACACAATAATTAACAACTTAAAGATCTTCTAAATGCCAAAGCTATTTTATGGGCTGACCAAGAACATTAAAAAGTCATGAATGATGTTGGAGAACATATTCCCCATGATTAAATTATTCCTGAAGGAAAGATTAAAGCCGTTTACAAGCCTATATCTAGCACAAAAATAGTCATGGAAAAAAGCCAACAAAAAAGCCAACACAAGTAACCAGGATAAAAATAAGACTATACTGCAACATAGTCAGAAAATAATTTCTGATATATTCCTCCTTTATTGGCTGATATGTAAATTTTATAATAACCGGCAGTACTAGGTTTGGGGGTTTTTTAATGTAAGAAACAAGAAGCCAATATTTTTTTTTTTCGCTGTCTCCTCAAACCGTATATGCTAGACCCTTATGCCTTCAGGCAACAGGGGGAGAAAAACAGGGGGAGAAACAAACAGACAAAAAGACTAGAAGCCGCATGTTTCCTGTTTTCTCTAAGAGCCATACAGAGCCCTCCTGGAACAAACATCAAGTTCTTTGGCCAAATACAGCAGCAGCCTAATGCAACTAGTTAGTTCCAAGATCATTGGCAACTAACTGGTCTGTCGATTAGAGATGCAATAACTCATCCAGAAAATACACAAAGCGTTCAATAAAAGAAAGAAGCACAGATGCAGGACTATATGAGGGACCAAAACTATCTCATATTTGTTTTCTACACAAATCTCATTATTGTCTTCTTCCAGGTGTTCCTTTTGCTGACTTGACTTTAACAAATCACTTCAGTCTGTTAGTAGATGCTCACATGAATAAAAAATCTCTGCTTTTACTCTAGCAGAATCTTACTTGAGCAATGACAAAGATTTACTGACACAGAATTGCATGCGGCACTTACAAGTGAACATTGACCTATTTCAAAGTTGATCACAATTTTCTCTTGTTAGTTGAGAAACCAAGAAAACCATGTTGAAAACAGAATGTTTTCTTTGTCAGGCTGGCTGATCTTTCTTGAATAAATAAAACAGTAAATTAGGAGTCAATAGTATTATGCATAATGACAGTCTTTAAAAAAAAAAGAAGAAAGAAAAAATACAATCAACCGTATTTTACCTAAGACTTACCAGGAAAAAGTGGCAACCTGTTGGTTCCTGGCTTGCCTACACTCAGTCTGGTGGTGGTGGGGAAGTTACTGGTAATACAGAATTTTGCTACTTTCTATGTAATTGCTGAAGCTTTGTTAAACACTAGCTGATGATGTTCCATTGCGCAGAAGAAGCATTTGCTAACTGCACTGCACCTTCATGTAGCTGATACACAATGGTTGCCAGTGAAGTGATTCAGCCGAGAGAGCGAGCAATTCATACCTCCTTTCCTCATTTGCAGAAGTGAATTTATCTTGCTCTGCATCCTTTTTGTGTAGGATACTAAAGGCACACCTGGGAAATGCCCTGTGAATCTCTCTTGTGCACAATAAAGTCCCCAGAAAGCATACCGGTGAAACAGGCATCTTTACAAACATTCTCATTATGGCCCTAAGTGGAATAATTACTCCTACCAGTCTGTCCGAAAGGAACCTCCCTTCCTGTTCCTGAACCACCGTTCCAAGAACACCTGTAAGTATGATTTCTTTTTAATTATTCCTTACCTGGGAGCAAATATATCCTCTATTTCCTCAAATAACAAAACTGAAACTATGAAAACAGATGGCTGCTTGTTTCTCCTAAGGAATCTTACACATACAGTATGTTTCCCCACCTTTCACCTACTTTGGAATGACCTTTTAAACAAGTTTTCCCCATCTTTAGTCCCCTCCAGTTTAAACCCCCATATTAAAAGGTAATGGTAATTGTAAGACTCCTTTCCACTAACTTAATATAAAAGGGTAAAATCTATGTTAGTTCAAGAGCTGGTTCATGAAATAATCTCACATCCATCTGAGGAGGGAAACTGATGGCTCATCAGGAGAGCAAGGCAGACAGCTGGGCTGAGAACAACTGCAGCCATCCAATTCTAGTCTGTTTTGGCATCCAATTTTAATCTACTTCTGCATGTTTTTCCAATACCTTAGATGAATACATCATGGCCACCAGCGAGTTTGGAATGATTACTTACCAATTCTTTCCCTTAAAAACAAAAAGGTAGGGGGGAACCACTAAGGGAGAACTTTTTGCATCTATGTATTTCTGCCGCATGTTATAAATATTCCAAATGCTGGCTATGTTAGGAAGAATTCTTCATCTTTCAAAAATAAATTTACGTGCAGCTATCCACTGCACAGTGGAGTTTCTGTGCCCATTTGCAGAGGACCTTGCAACACATCTGACAATCTTTCTTGATCGTCATACAGCAGTAGTAGGTGGTCTACATTCTTCTTGGCTCCAGGAAGTGCAGAAGCTGAAATCCTGTTTAAATGCTGCAGAGGATGTAAGAGAAGAAACGTTATCCTGCTTCTACATCTTTTGTAGAGTTGGATTTAATTTTGCCTTTTTTTCTACAGCTTCTATAACAGGCAAATATTGTGTAATCCTAGATGGGACTTTTCTCATTTGAGTCACTGCTCCTCTCTGAGGATGGTCAAAACTTTGTTCATCAGTCTTTATTTCCTCTCTGCCAACTTTCCTGTCTACTGATACAATATACATCACAAAATGTTAGCTTCAAATATACTGAAGAGAAGGCAAATCAGAAGCCATGGAGTTTATCTATGCTGAGGTCCATTTCCACACTATGTCTTCCAAGCCCTGCAGACACTGTGCTATGAGAATCATATTGTTATTGTTTCTTCTCTCTGGCTAGATGTTGCAGCCATGACCGTTGCAATAGGCAACAAAGCTATGTAGAAAACAATGTGGATTAGCACTCTCTTAGTACTAGTGACAACTGAAAGAATAATTGTCTTAATCTACCCATTGTCAGAAATATATGCACTTTATAATAACTGCATGCATATATTCTGAAAAACATTTCCAATTCCCAAGACAAAACTTTTGTTATGCTCTACAAATTCATTTCTTCAGCTGCTTGAGGCATGCGTGTGTATGTTCTACTTCTGACTTTCTTCATCCTTAGCTCAAAGCTACAATTACTTAGATATATGCCTACAAATTATCAAAATTCAGTAACATCTTCTGAATCAACAAATGTTATAAACTAAGCATATATTGAAGATCACAGTACTTTATCTGGAAAACAACCAACTAGTAATTTAGAGTCCTGAAATCCTAAAGTGATATATGAGGAGATCAGCATGAAACAACAGAAGGTGCAGTGTTGTGTCCATACAAACTGATAATTTAGACAGTGAAACCTATAGCCTGGAGTGAGTAATTTTGGATCTTTCACAGAAGAAAGGATTTAAAACACCATACTAGCAGGTAAAGCAGCTAACAAGGTGTATAGAAGAGAAGAGAGTGTCTGCCAAAGAGGAAAACAGAACTACTCAGTCTTGCTACTTTAGCTATTACAGTGCCTGCTTTGAAAGGGAGTTGTTTGTGGATTATTTTCCCTGATGCCTGAATGTATGCATTTCCTCCAAAGGGGTAAAAAGCACAAATGTTCCATAGTTATTATTTGTGTTGAACTCATTTGTGTAAGTCAAGCTCTGTGTGAGCTAGGCATTGTGGCACTGGACCACTTTAGGAAAAATAAAAAGGATCTGTGACTGGTTCAGCTATGCAAGAACCAAGGCTTTCAGCTATGAGAGGCAGTCATAGGCATGCTCAACAGAGGAAGTGTGGATGCCTGAGAATCTCATAGGCTTAAACACATGGGAAACAAGATCAACTTCAACATTTACCAAGCTACATGGAAGAGGTGCCACCGCACAGACATTGCAATATTGGAAAATGTAGAGGTATCTTAATTCAGCCACCCTCCTTTGAAAGTTACAACTTTATTGTATATTCTGCATTATACAATTTTCAAAAACAAGTACAAGAAACCTGCTTTGAATAAACAGTCAAAATGAGATTTTCCTTTTTGTTTATATTTCACTTACAGACTCTTTTTGTTCACAGTATGTCATGTGTTTTCTCTATTGTCTCTGCAAATATTTATCTTTAAATAGAGCAGTTCATTCATTTTGATTATACTCAGATCCCCACTTATCGCCACACCTATCTAATCTGATTAACATAAAGTGATGAATGTTATTGCCATTAAATATAATGAGTAAAAACCCTAACAGTTCAATAGCCTTACTTGACAAATAAGGATATTTAAGACAAAAAAAAAAAAAAATCTCCATTCTTTTTTTCTACCATCAACCATTAAAGATTTCATGTTCAAATAACCAATGTACAAAACATCGAGGGATAAATTATCACTGTGATATTGCACTAAAATTGTCTTAAAATCAGTCATAAACAAGATAGTGTACAAAGTCTGTGAAAATTCTTTCAAAAAGAGTCTGTATCTAGAGAAAAGAACTACTTACTTGCATATTTGGCTTTGACAGGTGTACTCTTCACTGGGTAAAAAACTGGCTGGATGGCCGAGCCCAGAGAGTGGTGGTGAATGGAGTGAAATCCAGTTGGCGGCCGGTCACAAGTGGTGTTCCCAAGGGCTTGGTTTTGGGGCCGGTCTTGTTTAACGTCTTTATCAATGATCTGGATGAGGGGATTGAGTGCACCCTCAGCAAGTTTGCAGATGACACCAAGTTGGGTGGGAGTGTTGATCTGCTCGAGGGTAGGAAGGCTCTGCAGAGGGATCTGGATAGGCTGGATCAATGGGCTGAGGCCAATTGTATGAGGTTTAACAAGGCCAAGTGCCCGGTCCTGCACTTTGGTCACAACAACCCCACAAAACGCTACAGGCTTGGGGTAGAGTGGCTGGACGGCTGCCCGGCGGAAAAGGACCTGGGGGTGCTGGTCAACAGCCGGCTGAACATGAGCCAGCAGTGTGCCCAGGTGGCCAAGAAGGCCAATGGCATCCTGGCTTGTATTAGGAATAGTGTGACCAGCAGGAGTAGGGAACAGATTGTGCCCCTGTACTTGGCACTGGTGAGGCCGCACCTCGAATACTGTGTTCAGTTTTGGGCCCCTCACTACAAGAAAGACATTGAGGTGCTGGAGCGTGTCCAGAGAAGGGCTACAAAGCTGGTGAGGGGTCTAGAAAACAAATCTTATGAGGAGCAGCTGAGGGAACTGGGGTTGTTTAGCTTGGAGAAGAGGAGGCTGAGGGGAGACCTTCTCGCTCTCTACAACTACCTGAAAGGAGGTTGTAGGGAAGCGGGTACTGGACTCTTCTCCCAAGAAACTAGTGACAGAATGAGAGGAAATGGCTTCAAGTTGCATCAGGGGAGGTTTAGGTTGGACATCAGGAAGAATTTCTTTACTGAAAGAGTGGTTAGGCATTGGAACAGGCTGCCCAGAGAGGTGGTGGAGTCATCATCCCTGGAGGCATTCAAAAAAAGTGTAGACATGGCACTCCAGGGTCTGGTTTAGGAGGCATGGTGGTGTTGGGTTGATGGTTGGACTTGATGATCTTAGAGGTCTTTTCCAACCTTAATGTTTCTATGATTTCTATGATATTCACAGGTAAGTCACATGTCAGGATAGGCAGCCAAAACACATTCTGCAAGGTGCTGGATATTGATCTTTACTATCTCCTATTAATCAAGGGCCTACATAGGCCAGTAAGGATTGTTCATTTCATCTCTCTTTATGAGGCACAGCTATTGAGGAGTCTAATCCTCCTCCAGCGTTTCCCTCCTGTTCTCCAAAAGATGGGATGACTTCATGACATGAACAGAAATGAATGACTTCATAAAAAAAACAACCAAACAAACAACAAACCACAAAACAGTAATATCTACCACTTGAACTTCTGGACCTAAGAAGGGTTTAAGAATCACAGCCTCATCATTAATTAGAAAAGGTATTTATTTACAGTAAGATAAACTTACGATTAGCTGTTCTCCTATGAGACATTTGGAGACATATCCACTGACCTGGATTTGTCGCAGTTGCTGGATCTATTGATGCTGAATTAGAATTTAACAATTTTTATGAAAACATTTATTTAAATCCCATTAAAAATCCCCAGATCCCTCAAGAGTTGCACTGGGTTCTAGTGACAAAACCAAAGGTCAGCAAAGGATCTGTTATGTGGAGCGAGGTGAAATTAGGAAAAACATTTTTTATGCAGTGAATTTAAAGAAGATGTCTGTGATGTACCATATCTACTCCAAGGTTAAAACTGTTCTGAAATACTCTTTCAAGGAACCCAATATTTGTTATGTTAAAAGGATTTATGGTCTTGGAATAAAAACTGTCATTAATCAAAAGACCCAAGCAACTTTTAGTGTTTCAGAAATCAAAAAAGTTCTGTAGTTCTAGGCTACTGGAATAGTAGGCTGTTTATGTCTGTGTCATCAATAATAGTCCATCTGGTAACAATTCAAATTAAGTTTGTTGTGGGTTGACCTTAGCCAGCTGCCAAACACCCACCCAGCCACTCTCTCACCCTTCTCATCAAGACAGGGAGAGACAAGAAGATGAAAACGCTTGTGGGTCACAGTAAAGACATGGACATCATCAGTTACCATCACAAGAAAAACAGACTCAACTTAGGGAAAATTAATTTAACTTATTGCCAATTAAACTAGATTTGGGTAGTGAGAAACAAAGACAAAAACTAAATACCTCCCCTGCCCCTTTTCCCCAGACTCAAATTCACTCCTTCATTCCCAACTCCTCTCCCCCCACCCCGAGCAGCACAAGGGGGATGGGGACGNTTCCTCCTCACATTTTTCCCCTGCTCCTTCATGGGCTCTCCACAGGCCGCAGTTCCTTCAGGGAATATCCACCTGCTCTGGCGTGGGGCCCACCATGGGCTGCAGCGTGGATATCTGCTCCGGCGTGTTCTCTCCAGAGGAATGTCTACTCCAGCGCCTGGAGCACCTCCTCTCCCTCCTCCTCCGGCCTTGGTGTTCACAGGGTTGTTTCTCATACCTTTTTTCTCCACACTCCTCACTGCCTGTGCAGTATTTTGCCCTTTCTTAAATGTTTTCACAGAGGAGCTATGAGCTTGGCTGACAGGCTCAGCTGTGTCCTGCGGGGGCTCCATTGTGGAGCCAGCTGGAACTGGCTGGAACCGGCTGTGCCCAGCACGGGGCAGCGTCTGGTGTCTCCTCACAGAGCCCACCCTGCAGCTCCCGCCACCACCGACACCTTGCCAGGTAAACCCCATACAACGTTCCCAAATCCTACACTCTCATCAAGAGAAAGTAATGACTTTTGGCATTTTTAGCAATATAATAATTCAACTATGGGACAGGAGTTTAGTTGTAAAGGTGCTCCCAGAGGACTCCAGCGGCTTGCTCAGTTCCAGTGAAGACGTTCTGTCTATGCAAATCCCTGACAGACAAAATTACCAGTTTACTTACATGCCTAAAGATGAAGATAGGCAATATGATTTTTGAGAGTTTCTAAACACCCCAAATCACACCAGTTTAAATCTTAGTGTTTTCAGAAGTGGTTTATGAGCAAATACACATAAAAGTTGTTGATGTTCTAGACATGTAACATAACCTTTAAAAATGAATGTATAGTTATTTTAAATGTAGGAATTTGGCAAGACAAACAAGAAGGTATAAGGAAAAAAACACAGTAGGATCTAATTTACCCAAATGAATAAAGAATGTAGTTTTCAGTTTATTAAGAATAGGTCTATTTAAAATCAAGACAAGTGAAATAATTAAAATATTAAATTGAAAAATAACATGCTTGCCTCCCACAAGTGAGGAAAAAAATGTTCATATTCATTTGCATACAAAAATGTTTTGATTGTTATATTATAAGAACTCCCATTGTTAAGATATGTACATATTAAATTTAAGACCATACGAATGGTTAAGTCTCTTACCTGCTTTCAATAGCAATTATTTAAAAGAATCAGTTTAATGTATTTAATACTGAGAGAGCATGACAGATTAGATGACAATGACACCCTTAAAACAGAATCTGGAAGATCATTCTATGCATTAAGCACAAGAATTGATTTTAAGTATGAACACTTGATGCAGCAAAACAAAGTTATATTCTAGATTCAGAGAATTCACATTCAAAGACAACAAGAATTTGAGCAACTTTAAGACATTACAACCCCGATTTAATAAAGCAGTTAAGCACAGAAAACCAACGTTGCCGTCAATGGGCTGAAATACAGGCCTAAATGTTTTCTGGGTACAACTGGGATTGCTCATACCTGCTTTGTTGAATTAGGAATTTTAGACACAGCAGTTTGGACACAGTGTCTTCAAAATGATGAAACTTAGTAAAAGGAAGTTTCACTGATAGAAGACTTCCCCTGTGAAGGATACACACTTAAGATAGATAGTTTCATTTTAAGGTTGATAAACGGGACTCACACCTTATAAATCAAGTATTTACTAAGTGTGATGAAAAACCAATGATGTGAAGTGAAAGTCTGAAAAGCAAACCTGATTAAAGGATATCAGAGAGTAAAAACGGATATAAGGCCAGATAAACATTTAGATTAGATAAGAATTCACAAAGAACCCTCTCAGAAAGCAAGCTCATCACTGAAGAAGAAAATATCGATTTCAAAAAACTAAAATCTTAAAAATATTATCATCCTAGGCTATTAAAGTTGCAGTTCTTTAATATCATGTGCTCAAACTTAGCTGTTTATGCTATATGGGCTATGCTTCCATTTATGAAGTTTTAAAAAGTCTGGTGACCAACCACATAGGGGTTAGTGACTGTAGAGTCTGCTGAAGTTTCATGGAGAGGTAGAGATGGAATTTTAAGTGTAAACTGATTGTTCCCATAGTTCAGAGGACATTGGAAGACAGCCTAACACTAGTTACATTTTTTTTCCCCTCTAACTTTCTGGAACAGTGAACTGGAATCCCTTGAAGCTGCCTGAGGCCATTGGAATTTTGCAGCACTGAAAATGAGCCTATGTTTACTTTGATGGATCTTTCATAAAGACATTTCACCTTAACAATTAGATAGCTAAACTTGTAACCATGGTGAAATTGTCGAAGGTATGGGAAGCTGGAAGTGAAGGACAGAAGGTTTTTTCATCCTCAGTCCCATTACATTGATTCCTGCTATTGCAGATAGACGTATTATGGACCAAACTTGTATCAGATAAACAAATCTGTATGGTGTACTTACATACTAGTGCAATTCTGTTCTGATACAAAAAGGAAAGAAAATCCCACTGATCCATCCGCAGTGGAATCAGTCTGCCTGAGAACAATGTACAAAACAGATACATGTAGAGAATATTTCTGGATGTGGTTTCAAAAGACCATTAAAATTATGAATCATATTATAAAAGTATCTGCATAACACTGCAAATGTTTACTACTGAAGATGATGGAATGTTAAGCAGTGCTGTAAAACTGGACAATATTTGTTCTCTCTGTGAGTGAAATATGTACTAAAGATTTCAAACTACCTATTTATGAAACATATCACTTTTATCTTAACAATATAATGTATTTATAAGAATATAGATGAAACCAAGTTTTATAGTATTAACATTAGCTATATAAAATTAGTTCATTGGAATATATGATTACTATATTCTTTCATACACTTCAGCTGAAAGAGAGCCATAAACGACCAGTTTTCTATCTGAAGTCTTCTTATGTTTGCTAAATGAGAGGCACAGATTTATTAAAAAAAACCAAAACCAACCAAAAACCAACAACAACCCTTCCCAAGTCTATACAGCGTATAATAAGACTTAAAATCCAGCATCATATGCCAGACTGAAATTTTGTTGTGTGCACATTTTAACTGACCCAGAACAAGAATCAAAATTCTGTTCTGCACAGCTGGTGCAATGTAATATTCTTTTACTGCCAAGAAATATGTGTGAACGCAAGAAGAACTAGATGACTTATTAATATTGTTCCTTTAACATTTAGACTTTTATGAGGACATCCAGAAATTTCAATAAAGTATAATAAAAAGTTTTATATTTGGCATATTACAGAACAGTAAATGTAGCAGGCTAACCTTAAGCAGAGATGAAGGATGCAGATATTCTAACAGCTCAGACTTCCTACTGCTGTTACTTACAAGTATTTACTCCAGCTGAAGATGCAGCCTAAAAAATCTCTAATTCCTCTACAGTGAGCTTTTATTTTGATTCTTTCTTTTCTAAATCCAAAGTTAATAAAAAATTAAAAGCATCTTCCCCCACCCCCTTCCAAAATACAGGAAGAGAGCTAAGGGGAATGTAGGACATAACAAGAAGGTTTGAGTTTTCCTAATTCTAACAACTCTAGCTCCAATCTAGGAAAGGAAAAATAAATATGGCATTTACAGCACCCTGTGCATTATATTCAGGATGTATTAGAGTGCTTTGCAAGGTTGAGTCCAAGTTTTAAGAAACCTCTAAATAAGAGAGGTTTAGCTTCTAAATAAGAGAGGTTTAGCTAAACGTATTTAGCTTCTAACTCTTTGGAGTTTTGAAAGTCTGTCTTCTATGCTTCCTTCCTTGTCAACTGGAAATATCCAACAGGCATTTTTTCAAATTTTGACTTTAAATTTACTATCTGGGTGATTTTTGCACGGTTAAGTGACGCTCACATCCGTTAGATGAATTCAGCACTTGTTAAGAAAAAAAAAAAAATAAAAACCAAACACCCTCTTTATGATCACCTCAGTAACGAAGACTGCCTATCTACCAATCTACCATTACTGGCTATGATGTATATACTATTAGGAGGACTTAATTCTTGTTATTTGTAATGACATGAGGAAGGGACCCTCAGAATTTAGTGCCAGAATGGTAACCTGGCTGACAGAAAGAAAAAAAAAAAAAATCTAAGTCCAGATAGGCTTTCTTCTTGTCTTTTCTTGCTAGAATGTGTGTCCAGAAAGATGCCAAAAACTCTTGTGATTTGTTGAGTGTCTCAGGTCTTTTTAAAATCAGTAGCACATCTTACAAATTGGGTCTGGGGCCAAGACCTACTTAGGCTAATGAGTTATTTTTAAATTATCTACTGCGATAGC
>WAAD01014098.1:29394-41489 GCA_013389945.1 Fregata magnificens
AAAAAAAAAAAAAAAGTCACTGAACTTTGGCAAGGTAACTTTCTGTTTATTTATAAGCAGCGGACAACAGCCAGTTGGTAACTGGTGAGAACTTTTGCAGCGACTGAACAGAGAGTCTGTACATTTTTAGGGTGCATTGGTTCACAGCAGGTAATATAAATTGTAACCAGATTGAGTTTCTGTTAATAAACTCAACTGAGAATTATAATTCATGATACTTATTGTATTTTGCTATGGCATCTGGAGAGTTAACATCCACAGCTCTAAGGCTAAGTAAGGGAGGTAGTGTGATTCCATATAGCCATATCACTTAAATGGCTAAATCCACCTGTGGCTTAATTTCAGACCAGATCATGAATCACAGTCACAAGACCCAGATCCTCCAGTGCTTGTAAGTTCATTAGTTTACATGGCTATGATAGTTGCTATCCTGTAGGGTGCTGTTTATAGGTTTTATCTGTAACATGGAAATGATAATGGTTTGATCCTCTCTTTCCTTACTTTTTTTTAAAGCTTTGCCTTACTCAAGATCTTTCTTTGAATTCTTACAGCTGTTAATATAAAGATCTTCCCTTTTCAGCTGGGGCTAATGCTATTCAAATGAATATAATTGACAACAATCTGTCATATTTTATCATACCTTTTGAATTATACCTAAAAGGGAACTGCTTTTGGTGAAGAAGGCAAAAATCACTAGTTTATGAGGAAAATTCTTCACTGACGCAAGTACAGTCATTGGCTGTAATGGATTTTGGCCTTGCATGTTTGATTCTTTCCACATTTCCTCTTAATTCAACTCAGCCTTTCAGTTCTTGAATCTCAATCAGCAAATCCCTCTGATTTCATTCAAATAGACTTAGACTTTCAGAGTATCAGAAGGTAATTTTTTACTTTTTTTTTATACTTAATAGCCAGTGACTTTAAAGACATCTACCTTACCTTGTAAATTGCTCATATAAGGCTTACAGGGAGAGGCAAACATACATTCCTCTTTATCCTTCTATAATACATTGAACAGTGCTGTTTTACTGTAGATGACAAAGGTAATGTTTAAAACAAAATCCTAAAGAAGTTGTGTCTGGGCTTTTAGATTACTACAGGGAAGATGTAGAAGAGCTTCCAAACACAACAGTCATGCCAGGCCTCCTCCTCTTAAAATGTAGCTCTCTTGTTCCTGTGGAATGAAGTAACCGGTACTAGGGAAGGTGATGTTTTCACATCATTTCTGCACTCCCCTTCTCCTCTCCTTCAAGCAGGGAATAAATTCTGTAGTGACTCTGCAAACTTCTTACTGTGCATTTCTCATTCCACCTGCTCTGCTGCAAGAGGAAATCTTTAGGTTAAAAAAAAAAAAAAAAAAAACCAAAACAAACAAAAAAACCCCCCCAAAAGCCCCCACCAAACCCACTAGCATTAGCTGTATTCTATTACACATTTAACCTGAAGGGTTGCTCATTTTTCCCTAAGATCTGATGATAGCTTTGTTACTTCAGCAAGACAGACTGTGACTCAGGTTTGCTATCACAATGAAGAGCCCTCAAAAAGACATGGACTGAGGACATGTCTGAAAAACTTGAGTATTTACGTGAATCTTTGCCAAATGCTGTAGTTCTGGGATCTGCAATGAAACCAAACAAAGTTCGGTGATGTTTCTAGCAACCTGCTTGTTTCTTCCTAATTCCTTCCATGTGAAAAGAATGTCTTCTTACTGAGTCTCCTCAGTGGTTTGCTATTTCATTAATTATGCTATTCCCTAGTGTGTGAGTAGGCTACAATTTTAAGGACCCCAGAGTTTTGCTACCAGCTCTCAGCAATTGACTTTGCCAGAAAACTGTGGTGTAAGTGAAAAATCCCATTCTGTGAAGGATTCTGAATGTTGTTTTTTCTCCTGTTCAGAATTAACCCTGAATTCAGCTGGAGAAATATAAAGTTTTGAAAGAGAAGTATTTAATTTTAGATCTCTTAGAACTGGATACTTTGTTTTATGCTTCTTAATATGTTGCTTATAAGCACAGAGAAAGGGGGAAAAATGGAGCAAAAAGGCCATGATTCATCTGGGACTGTCTAGATGCATTCCCCTTTCTCTCCATCTAAAAAAAATCTTTTTTACTAAATCAGTTCTTTTACCCAATGTGTTTCTTTTGATTTTTGATTGAGCTGTGGTTTTCCCCTAGGAAATAATTAAAATGTTTTGAATCAGTTCTTTGTTATTATGCTGTGGACTTTGATTTAAAAGATGGAGGTTTAGATTCTCACTTCTCATAATCTCAAACCAAAATCATGTACCTGAAATTGGTTAAATTCACCCTTTAACCTGACGTATGCTCTCAAGTGATGAGATCATATCTTCTTGATGCATCCATTGTTCAGAGTAGCATAGAGAACATGAACGTGATGTACCATGTTCTAACATTGCCATTACTGTCATCCAGATACTATTTCTGTATTATGTGGCTTCTGTTCTCAATTTCTCCATTCATCTGTGTTAGAAAAAAGTCTGTGGGCAGGAAACTTAACAGAACCATTTTCAACAAAATTTATATAAATAGCCAGGCATATTAGGTCAGGTTGTTAATAATCAAATTAGAATATATTGTGAATAAAGATGAGAGATTATTTCATTTTGTGGCAGATTGGCCCTTTTTTAGTTAGCTTCGAGGAAGGAATCTTCAAAATTTTTGCAAAATCTTTCCCTAACCCATCTCTCTTTCTCTTCTTCTTTCTATTACGCAAACTAATTTGCTTTGGAAGACATTTTATTTTCTCGGCACACTTTTCTTTCTATATCTGAGTAAGATTACTCACTAAAACGTCAGCCTCTCACTCTCTCCCCCATCCTCATAATATAGGCAAAATGGTGTCACACAATCTGTTTCTAAGGAGAACATATTCACAATGCAAGCCATTATGATGACTTCACAGGAGTGAATAAGGGCAGTGGATATAAATGTAATTTTATTTGATAGCTTATGAAGACAACAATGCAGATAGAGCTGTGTTTTGGTGCAGGACTGTCATCCTGAAGCATTCAGCTGAATGCTGTTTGGCAAAGAAAAGCTATTTTTAATGTTTACCTCAGGTATTGTTTGGTTGTAATTTGCCTGCACACTTTTCCAGGGCACTGCAGACTATGGTAGAAACATTTGCTTTTTGAGAGGACGTCTGCTTACGTTAAAATCTTGTCTGTAGTACTGCATGCAACAATGAATGAGAGTGTGAATGTTGCTGACTAATCATGATTCTAGTGATGCAGTTTTGCTTAACTACCAATTATTGTATTAAAATGTGCATCAAAAATTCCTTTCATACTCTAATCTTTGCCCTCTTTAAGCTCAGCTTGCAAAGTTATTAGGAAAGTGCCTTATCTTAGCCAGCATTAGCCTAAGAATAGAAAAAAAAAAATCAGAAAATAGAACGAAATCATGCAGATACACAATGAGATAGCAGCTATAAAATTAGCTACTGTTGTTTGTTAAGAATCTAGCTGTGATTGATAGGAAAAAAAAAAAAGTCTGAAACTGTCTACTTAAAATGCAGTCTACATCTTTAGGTTTGCTACAGATAAAATAAATACAAGAGGATACCGGCATAACATGAAGATACTAAATGTGTGTTTGCTTGTGGCCAAAATTATTCTGGCACAGTAATTTACTTCTGCCTGTTAATACCAAGAGCTGTCACCATTATATGTCTAGCCTGAAAGTTTGGCTTTGCTCTTCTTCCCAACTTTCTGTGAGATCTTACCCAGTTACCAGTTGGCAGTTTGTTATTCCTAGAGATGTGTCAGAAAGCTTAAAGTGCCACCCTGTTATTCTGGGGAGGGTTGTGAGACAAAGCTTCCTTTGGAAATGTGACTTAGTTTCTTTCAGGTGAAGATTCCCAGGTGGGTGTAGGCAATCTGCTGTCTTCTGAATTACCAAACCCAAGAACAAAGTGCTTTGTTCTGTGGCGCAGTAAGGTACCTTATCTGTGACACTTGCTTCCCCATAGTTGCTCTATTGTACAGAATGGATCTGGAACTGTTGGTTCCTATCTCCCTGGTGCAATACAAATAGGAATAGCAGAAGAAGCTTTTCTAAATCCAGTGATTTCTCCTTGCATTTACCTGAAAAAAAACAGAGAAAGATCATGTCCTTCTACTGCCAAGACTATTTGAATTTTATTTTGGCTTATTAGCTTTTAATTAGAAGCTAATTAATTCTTTTCTTGATCCCTGAAATTGTTGTATGTATTGACTTGGAAGCTGATTTTAATTAATGAAGAATTCAATGCTAGCTAAACCCGGCTGTTCATGCCAGAAGCCACCTATGCCCTCCAGTTTGTCAGAGGTTCTAGTTACTCATTTAAGCTGGTGGGATTGTGTGACTGAAAAATCACAGGTCTGGTAATCTGTGGAGCAATCACAGAACTATTAGTGGTTAATCCTGGGAGTTCAGGGATGATAGGGAAAAGGTAAGCACAGTCCATGCCTTACAGAAAGAGTAGCTAGGGAATTACAAATCTTTCTATGTAACTTTAATCATTGCATAAATGATGGAATAAATAATCATGGAAGCAATACATAGGACTGTGAACATAAGTACAGATTTAGAAGACAATATACAGATAAATAACAGCTACCTGGATTTGTGAAGAACAAGGCATGTCAGGCTCGTCTAATTTCCTGGTCCATGTGTTTTAATAGGTCAAAACTGGTATCCAAAAAAATGGTCTGTTACATTGGGCACCAGCTCTTCTTTGAAACGGAATAAGATGGAGGAGGTGAGATTTGACAAGAGTGCAGACATGTTTCAGAGATGGGAGAGTGGCAGGCTGAGGTGTGAGGAGTTTGGGGACAGAATGACTTGGAAAGAGAGAGGTGGGTCCTTCAGAGGTAGAAAAAATTGGGAAATCACAGAGTCACAGAAAGGTAGGGGTTGGAAGGAACCTCTGGAAATCATCTTGTCCAACCCCCCTGCTTGAGCAGGTTCACCTAGGGCAGGGTGCACAGGACTGCGTCCAGGCGGGTTTTGAATATTTCCAGAGAAGGAGATTCCACAACCTCTCTGGGCAGCCGGTTCCAATGCTCTGTCACCCTCACAGTAAAGAAGTTTTTCCTCATGTTCAGGTGGAACTTCCTGTGTTCCAGTTTGTGCCTATTGCCCCTTGTCCTGTTGTTGGGCACCACTGAGAAGAGTCTGGCCCCATCCTCTTGACACCCACCCTTCAGATATATGTAAGCAGTAACAAGATCCCCCCTCAGTCTTCTCTAGGCTGAACAGACCCAGGTCTCTCAGCCTTTCCTCGTAAGAGAGGTGCTCCTGTCCCCTCATCATCATTGTGGCTCTCCGCTGGACTCTCTCTAGTAGTTCCCTGTCTTTCTTGAACTGGGGGGCCCAGAACTGGACACAGTACTCCAGATGTGGCCTCACCAGGGCCGAGTAGAGGGGCAGGATAACCTCCCTCAACCTGCTGGCCACACTCCTTTTGATGCACCCCAGGATACCATTGGCCGCCTTGGCCACAAGGGCACAGTGCTGGCTCATGGTCAACTTGCTGTCCACCAGCACTCCCAGGTCCTTCTCAGCAGAGCTACTTTCCAGCAGGTCCACCCCCAACCTGTACTCGTGCGTGGGGTTGTTCCTCCCCAGGTGCAGGACCTTATACTTGCTTTTGTTGAATTTCATTAGGTTCCCCTGTGCCCAGCTCTCCAGCCTGTCCAGGTCTTGCTGAATGGAGCACAGCCTTCTGGCATATCAGCCACTCCTCCCAGTTTGGTATTGTTGGCAAACTTGCTGAGAGTACACTCTATCCCTTCGTCTAGGTCATTGATGAATATGACTAAATGTTCAGAGGAGGTCTGCAACAAGAGTGTGGAGGCTGTGAGATGGGAAGCCTAGGGCTTTGCTTGGGATGGGGACCCTCTGTGGTGGCAGAAACAGAGTTTTGGAAGCATGAGATGTCCTGGGAACCAAGAAACTGTGTTCTCTAGTCCTGTAGCAGGACTCTGAAGCACTTGTTGCTTCCTTTGCTGTACGTTCTTTTTGCTTTGCTGAGCCTTAGCAGGGTGATGGAGCTATAGCAGCCTTGAGTAAGACAGTCTCAAGCGTTCTCATTGTATAAGATTTCTAGGGCAGTCAAGAGAGTGCCCTTTTCTACCTTTTCATGATATAGCTCTTATCTGTTTTAAAGATAATGAAAAAAATCTTGAATTATTTTTCCACTGGAAGATGTTTTCCTTGAACAGAAGCATACAACCATTTGGTTTTGAAATTGTTTCCTGCCCCATGAAATACTGGGTTTTTTTAATGTAAGAACTTATAGAAAACATTAAGAAAAAATCATGTGGTGTCTTGGCTAGGAATTACCATTTCACAGTCAGTCCTTCAGAGGTGTTACTGAAGAGGTAAACCCAGAGTTCACATCTACACAGAAGTCAGCATGTGAGCACAGTACTTCACAAGGGGCTGCCCATTTGCAAGAAAGAAGTCACTGGAAATGGATGTAAATGCTACAACAACCAGGAGGAAGAAATTTGTCTTTGATCTTTCTCTTAACAGACTTCTAAGCCCTTTGGGAGCATTCATCACAGTAAAACTAAGGTCATAGTGTATAAAACAGAGCTGAGAGAATTGTACTGGACAGACTCTGGCTTCATTGTCTATTACACAGCCTCAGATGCTGCAGACTTTCTGAAGAACCCAGTTCTTATTAACTACAGCCAGTCCAGCTTTTTCCAAATGTCATAACCCAGATACCTCCCATAAGAATATAATTTCATTTTTAATGATTCCCATGGCCAGCCATTCCAAGGAGGTGGGCTTTACATAATATTCTGGTTTCTTCTACTCCATTCCAGTGTTCACCACTTTCACTCTTTCTGTTCCTTTTCATCTGCTAGGAAACAGCTATAAGGGAAAAGTAAATTTTTTTCAAAGTTCCAATTGATCAATATCCAAGAAAAGTTATTTTTTTAGTTTTTAACAGAAAAGCAAACCAATAAATTCTTGCAAGAAAAATGTTTCCCAAAGAATACAGAGTTAATGCCATAAAATGTAATTATAGTGAAAATCTGTAGTGAATCAGAATTCTGTTGGGTTCTCAGTTTGTCTCTGTGTTTTATTTTTCTGCTAGATGATATCCCACGGGACTTAAAATAAATGTCATATTTCTTGAAGGTTTATGAAATGTGGCAGGAATGTCTGAAACTACAGACATGTTTCAGTGAAATACTCGTTCCCTTTCTATCATATCTATGATGTTCCTAGAGTCCTATGATGGACCTAGAGGTCTTCTGCCTTCTTGGAGGAATGCTGCCGCACGCAGATGCTTTAGACAACAGCTGAAAGTCTCCTTTTTGAGGACTCTCTTACAAGCCTTCAGGCAGTGAATCTGATGGGCGTAATGCAAATAGACATCCATCCACTGTCAAATGTAGTTTAACAGAAGTTTGCTACCCCAAGAAATTGTCTTAATCTAAATAGCCCAGGCAGTCCATCTAGATTACAGTCAAGGTCCCTGTAATGCACAATGGAGGCAAGCATTCTTTAGGTGATTGTCTTGGGGATTCTGACATAGATTTTAAACAAACCTTAAAGATAAAATAGAAAAGGAGAGAAGAAGGATCCCTATGAGGGAGAAATACCTGACCTAACTTATCATTTTAGGTGCTAGCGCTTCTCTGCAACCGTCCGATATGTTCCATGTGTCAGTACAAGTTTTGCAAGCTAAATATGCTTAAGATGAGAATCCACCTTCCTTTTCCCTTACCTGTATCTTATAGTCTTCTTGCTATTTTTGCTTGTTATTTCTTTTAAGAAGTCTTTTCATCCCAGATACTGAGCCTGATGTCATAACATTAGTCTCTTCTGGAATTCTTTCACTTCTTCGTCAACTTTGTGTATTAATACAGCTTGTTCTTTAGTCAGAATGACAAAATGCAGGATGCAAGGCACCAGGTTTTAGGGTCTAGGCTTTCATAAAAATTAAAATAAACAGCATTTCATTCTAGCGTAGGGTACTTACTGGCACAAGAACAACACTGTTTCTTTGCTAGAGGAACTGAGAAAATTCTAAGTCAGATAAAGGGCTTCTGAGCTTCTACCTCTGTTGGCTAAAATCTGCTTTCTTTTGAATTCCCCTCTTATAAAAGATTACAGGGTGCTTGGTTGCTCTGTTGATATGAAAGGGGAAGGAGGGTAAGTAAACGTCCCAAGTATTATTGTGCTCAAATGTCCTGTCAATGCACACAAACTCCGTTACGGTTTCTCCATAGCAATTTACCTAATCTTGGCATGAAACTGTCATTGTCATAAAAGATCTCTCAGTCAAGATCAAGAGGGAACGGAAACTATTTTCTCTTTTCAGAGATGGGAACTGGAGGTTTCTGTGTGTTGCTTTTGAAAACAGAATTGTACACAGAATATGGCAGTCTTTTTCTGCCTCATCTCTAATCTAGTCAGTTCACCTTGTCAGCAGAGCCAAGACATTCTACTGCTTTATAAAAAATCAGAGGTTAGGATGACAAGTAAACAATGTTTATAAGAGAAATTTCTTTTAAGGCTGGTTTGATATTTGGGAATATTAAGCTATTCCCTTTTTTTTATTGCAAACAGGTAAATACTTATCTGTGTGGTTTGTTTCTGCTACTATTTAAGATGCAATGGGTCAGAAGATGAGTATTCTATGTAATGCTCAGAAATTCTCAGGGGTGGTTGTTAAATCTTAAGCTACTTACCAGACATGTTGCTTTGCCGTTCAAGAGCCTTGCTGACTATGACTAATTTGTTCTCAAGTTCCCCTTTGAAATGTCTCGCGCTCCTTGAAAGGGCTCTGTCTAATAATGTATTACAAACACAGTCCCTTCTGTTTAAGCTCAATGTATCTCTGGCCTTGTTACAGCTATGAAATATGTTACTGGAGTGATACTGCACAAGCAGGTTATTCGAAGACGATGTGGGTTTGACACAGGTAGCAAGTTCTTTCATCTTCATTAGTATCATTCTAGCTGTATCCATGATGATTCAGAAAAGTCTTAATATTGTTATTTTGAAAACACAAAACTTGTGAATTTTAACCTTCTTATCTTAACTTACTTTTGATTACTGGCATTTTACCAATAGTCTGAATTATCCAAAAAAACAAATAAATTACAACTGACAGGTTAAAATATGGATCTATATATTCATGGATAGACAGGCAGGTAAGAATCATAAATACTACACTTTAATAACTTCAGCACCTTTTAATTGTCAACAGCTACCTGAAAGTAGCTTGATGTAGTGTAACTCCAAGTTATTCTTGTTTCAGCACAACCTTATTTATCAGACTTTTAGATACCAGTATATGTTGGTACCAGCTACAGTGCTATCTGATAAGTTTTCCTCATACTCTAATTTTGTTGGCTGTCCACTTTACCTCTTCTGTTATAACAAATATAGTAAATGTCAGCAAAACAACTAGAGAATCCAAAAAAGATCAATGTAATATAGTTTTCTATTAAAGAGGAAGCATTAGTCAATTCATTCTTGAGATACAGAGTATAACAAGGAAAGAAAACTGCAGAGCCCAAATAAGTTTCACTGAGAAGACTAAAGCAAGCTTTAGCTCATTCTCATCATAGCTGAGAAAAACTGTAATGTAGAACCACAGGAGACGGAACTGGAAAATATTCAGTGCTATTATCTCATTTTGACTCTCCTTTTGGAGCAGGTACAACTTTTTTCCCTCTACACTAATTCTTAATAAGTTTCTTCAGTATTCTTCAATATACTAACACTTGTTTCTTTTGGCTTTTTAAGTTAAGTTTAAGTTGGCTTTTTAAAGAAACTATCCTCCAGCAGAAACATTGTGTACAAATCTAAAAATAATCTTGGTTTACTGAAGTGTACGCATACAATGGTCACCCTAACAGTTTGATTTGAATAGGTTCATATATAATTTTTGAAATACAGTGACTATATTCCATTGATATTTTACCCATGATAATGTCTGTTTTACCCTTTGCAATCTGCCTTGCGTCATGGACGGTTGATGGTGGATATTAGGTTGTTTCAGTTTGTGTCCTAGTGCCTCACTCTTGCTCAGCTGTTTAAAATATAGCTGTGAAAGGAAGTTTGGATAAATCCTCAACTTATTCTTGATGGATGCAGACCAGAACTCATATGGTTATACCTGATAACATTAAATTTTTCTCTCTACATCTTACTGTTGGGCCTATAGGTCAAAGGGAAACTGTTTAGAGATTCGTTTATTAGCACAAACTCAATTTTGAGTGGGTCTGAGTTACTTATTGGTTGAATTTATCTGTGCTTTGAATACTAAGGGGAAATAATGGAATGGATAAGGCAGGTGGTTTTTAAATGGTGCATTGGCAGCCTTTGTAGCTTCACAGAACCTTAAATTTCCTGTTTAACCATAAATGGATACCTCAGAACTTTGAGCGTTTTTTTCATTGTATTAGTTTCTGAGAAAAAAAAATTGAAAAAAATTAATGGAGGAAAGAAATGGAAGTAGCAGTAACAATACTTTACTACATATGAAAAAAAAGGCAAAAAAAGAAAAATGTTTGGAAACAGAATTACACTGTTCCATTTTAGTAATGCTGGAACACAGTGCTTCAATTCTATTTCACCAAGTGGAATCGTGGGGGGAAAAAAAAAAATACCCCTAAAGAAACCATAGATTTCAACAAACTAACAGCATTCTGTAAAACCAAAAAAACTCTCAGCTCTTGATATAATATTTAGATAGGCAACTATATATCATGATGTTACTAGGAATTTTAGTGACCAAGAAACAGAATGATAGTTAGAGATGTTTGTTTCAGGGAAGAGGCACACCTTTAATCAGGAAGGTTAGAAAAAATATTCTTTGGGCAGAATATTCCTGTAATCCTGGTAGGTGTGTGCCATCCTGAGCACTGTGGGTATCTGTACACAGGCCTTGGGGGATCTCCAAACTGATTTGATAATGCTTTCAATAATGTAAATTCTCTACATAGGAACATAAGGCTTACAGAAATCTCACCTGTCCCATTCCTATTATTTTATTAATTCTCTTAGTGAACTTGCTCTGTGCTTGGAGCCTTCATCACTGCATATAAAGCTCGAGGGCTTCAAACACAGTTCTTTGCTAGGGAGATGACCCCAGTGGCAGTCATTCTTCACTAGTGCCAAATCTTTTTCTCATTGTAGCCACTAAAGCTGCTCATTCTGGTGTCTTTCAGGATTCAGGAGAGTTCTCCCAGGCTGGTCTTCTAGGAGGTCTCATGCTTAGACTGGTCAGGACCTAAATGTTTGTGGCTCCAAGTCTCCAGTTCACAGAAGTCAGCTGGTGAGTACTCCACTGATCCCCTGCTCTGCAGCTCAGGAGGAGCCAAAAGGCAAGCATTTCCAGTTTTCACAGACTTTTCCAGCCTGAGCAAATCTGTCAATAACACTTCTGCAGTTCTTTCTAGATCTAGTCTTCTTAGACCTTAGAAAGCAAGCCACACTGCTCGTCTCCCAGCCCTATCCAAGAAATGCTTTCAGCTCTCCTCAGGGGTCTCAGCAGGTCTTCACTATCTGTCTCCCCCAAGAAATTCCTCTCTCCTTTTCTATTTCTTTTTCCTGGGTGCCACCTTTTTCTTGTCCTCAGTACAGGTAGGACACCACTGGATTGCTGGACCTTCTGCATTTAATGCAGATGAGGTTTGTGTAACATGTACTTGGCTTAGTGTTCAGATTGGTCTTTGCGGTTCCTATTCAACATCAGGCATATATGGAATGGCAATTAAACAAAACCAAATAAACCCCAAACTCCCCACTCCAAACAACTCAGCAGCAACAATGATAAAAACAAGAAAATCCTCTTCTCCCTACCTCTTTTCCTTGGGAGACCAGGTTGATCAAGCTCAACTAGGTCACTGATTGTTATACAGCGTAAGCAGAAATAGAAATTTACACGATCTATTCTTGGCATGTTGCAGATTTGCAATATTCATACCAGAGACTGGCTGAACGTATGGCTGTAAACCTCACTTGCTCACCAGCAGGATGTTCCATATGTTCATCAAAATCTTGCAGACCAGATTGAGTGGATTTCTTATCTTGTTTTCTTCAAACATTTCAGTAACG
>WAAD01014099.1:3169-24328 GCA_013389945.1 Fregata magnificens
TAGAGACAAAGGGCCCTTATCTTCTTTTCTTCCCTCAGTCAGAAAAGAGAAGAACATGAGCTGAGGCCCACTTTCATTCCTACAGATGTCAACATCAAATTCTCACTGAACCTAAAGGGGGCAGAGCCAAGCCAAGGAAGGAGGGTGAGAAGAGGGCAAGGCTGTCTTTTATTTCTGGAAGTTGATAGCACTTTCCTCCAAGGTAATGGAACACCATGAGGTGTGCTCTTGCATATTACTTCCTTTCCTAATTAAATTGAATGTGATAGTGAGAGCAGGTTGACATTGTTAAAGTAAATGATCCAGGGCTTTGATAATGAAGACACATCCAGAGTGAAGTTTATTGTTTTAATTTTAATCTTGAACAACCTGAACACTATTGAGTAGGTTGTTCTAAAATATCCTGCAGTGCATTTTCCCTGTGAACTATATTTTAGCATGCTGCATACAAAATCATTT
Source organism: Fregata magnificens (assembly GCA_013389945.1). Taxonomy (NCBI): domain Eukaryota; kingdom Metazoa; phylum Chordata; class Aves; order Suliformes; family Fregatidae; genus Fregata; species Fregata magnificens. The sequence continues at coordinate 3,629 of WAAD01014099.1, forward strand.
ATAATAAGTTGATTTATGGATTGAAATGGCTTATTTATATGCAGTGTGAATTGATATAGAGTGTTTACTGAATTTTCTCCATAATAGCCTATCATTAGCCAGAATTCCCAGAGTGGGAGAAAAAGGGTTAGACACTGGAGACTAAAAAAAATGCTATACTATGTCTCATCTGCTTGGATAGGATCCATTTTTATTAAATATGAATTTCAAAATGATTAATTTGATTTTTCTTGTCTTCTAGCCAGAAACTGGATTTAGAGGGAGGCACCTAATATATTAAAAAATTGGGAGTTTTAGCAAATCTGAGTAACATGAAATATTAATTTATGTTGGGAAAAGACTAAAAAACCCTGCAAAACAAAAAAATATATACTTCTACAAAGTCACTGCTTACCTGTTTATTACACAGTGTATTTTACCTTTCTGTCATTTTGGGACTTGAATCTCCTATCAGTGCACTTCACTGTTATAACGCGAGTGTACACTAGAATTATACCAATCCAGCAGAACACTGAATCAAGCCTGATGCTCCTTCCAATATTAAGAAGCCATTTAGTAGCAGACAGTATGTCTGGTATACCACACTTCTGCAGCAGAGCAGCTTTATTATGTACTGTTGCTTAACAACGGATGAGGGTTATCCTGACTCTTGCATCACAGAGCCCTCCAAACTAGCATCAGTACTAACATCTCCCTATCTGTATGGATAGGTTGGAGAGGAGGAAATTAAAATATGTGTGGAAGGCACTGCAAATATTCCTACCTTCTGCTAATCTATTTTCATCTCACATACCTTGAGCATTCTCACCTTTAAGTGCCTAATGTGTGTGGGGGCTTCATGAAAGGTAATAAATATGAATAACAGCCTGTAGCACTCCCACCCTCATGGCTCACATTTCTAGCTACCTCTATTCCTATCACTTTTCCTTTTTTATGCATAGGATGGTTATCTTTATTTTTATTTATTGTGCTCAGGAGAGTTTATCATGTTAGTTACAGATTACTGTGATTCTGTTACTCAGTAATGACATCAGTAATGAGAATGATGTTAAAAATTCAGTCAAACAATAAATATGACAGCATAGCATCAGATTTTATTATGTATATGTGTGGCAATTGGAGGGTGATTTCAAAATGACAAAGTACTCAGGGTTTCAATAATACTTCCTGCAGCTGTGTGCTCCTTTAAGCTTTACTCTCCATTTAAGAAAGAAAAAATCTAAATCTAAATCATACATTATAAACTCACAATTTAGCCATTTCAATATCAAGGGAAAGTTGAAAGCCAGTGCAGTCATGAATAAGCACTATGGAAAGCTTCAGACAACAACTACAATTTAAAAGTAATGGGAAGAAGAGGGGAGGAATGTTCCAAGGAAACAAAAAGATTTCAGAAATCTGGAAAACAACTTTAAATCAAGATTTACACATATAAAAATGTTAGCTAAGTTCTTACCAGTTCCTCTTTCAGAAAGGCGGTCTAATGGATTTATGGCAATATCTAAAAGGAGATTTAAGGTGGTATTGACAATGGTTGAGATAAACAAAGTGAGGCTGGCTACCCTAAACTCCTACATTCAGAAAGGAAAGGTGTCTTCCATTAGGGAAAATCAAAGCAAAGCCAGGGTTATGATTTTTCTCTAAATTCTATTTAAATAAGGCTCTCTCTTTCCATGGAGACATTTGAGGTCAGTGTCCTTAGATCAGGGCTAGGTTTTGTGTACAGAGGTCCTGCAACTGATATTCTTTTGTGTAGTATGCAATTATTTTCAGTGGTGTTTGGTGTCCTCTGTGTACACCTAACAAATCAGACATGCCAACGCCCCACTTTCAGAGTCTAAATTCAGGAGATGCTCAAGCCCAGACAAGAAGTGATCTCTTCTGTGGACTTTCCAATAGCATAAATATAAACCAACACCACCACACCGGTCCCCCTGATTATAATAAGCACTAATGACCAATGTCAGCTACCTAAAGACATTCAGATTTTGATTCACTCTCTTGAACCTCCGTTCATGCTTTAAATGCATTTTAGGAACCAAGCCTTTTGGGTTGTTGTTTTTTTTTTATATAATGTACCAGTATTTTTTGTACTACAGGTTTTCTGTAGGAACAAGGATAGATCACCTCAGCCAAAATCTAAACATCTAAATTCATCTCTCTTTATCTCATCTGTCCAGATGTAATCCATCCTGTTTTATGGATTTGGTTATATTTGGAATATAGCTGCTTTTAAAGGGGTTACTGAGAACAAATTCATTCATGACCACAAACTGCTCAGATTCCCTGCTAATGTTAGAAAGAGCAGGAAAGATTTTGTTGCTATGTTGACCAATGTCTTTTCACCAGCTCACTACTGTAATCATCAAGACTTCTTAAGGTAATTTGTTATAGTACAATGCACTACTATGCAATGCACTATGGAATATTCCAGTACTTTGCAGTCCATATGTGTGCAGACACCTGCTGTCTGAGTTTATCCTGACTCATGCTGAGGTAGCAGCCACCTTCTTGCATGGGAAGGTTGAAGCAGAAAATACACACGTGCAGACACAAGCACGAGCACAAACACAAATTGCTCTTTAAAATTCCAACATTCTTAACCCAATGGCAAAACAAAGCCTAACACTTCACGTGTGATTGCTCAGTCACAGAAGCAAAACATGGTGAACAGCAAAGCTAAAAGCTGTGCTCTTTCTCTACCAGAGGGAGAGGGACCAGCTGCAAATAAGCAGTGGTGTTTACCATCCTTACCCAGGAATTTCTATGACAGTCTTTTCTATGTTCCTGTTACCTACTTTGTATTTTCACTTTGTATAGGTTGTTTTATGTACATTGTGTACATGCTGCTTCTTCTCTTTCTTATGCTCTGAAACTTATTCTACCTGCCTACAAGGCTGCATACTCTTTCAGTGACCATTTGGGTGTTGTTTTATGCCCTTGATGCCTCTGCTATCATCCTGAGCCTGGTTTCCCAAAGCCTATGCTATCAACCATTGCCTGCTATGCTGGTCCTGCAAGCACTTGTGAACATATTTAGCTTTTCCCACATAGTTAAATACCATTTGTAGCTGTCAGCTGAATCATGGCTTGAAAGAGCACAATTCTGGGAATACTGACTTCATTGCATATTGAATCAAAATATTTCATAATGGGACAGTCTCAGATATAAGTAGGTATGTTTTCAGAGTACTATGGGTACTCTGTGGGTACTATGCCACATTGCATGGGACACAGCATATGCATGGAATTCCTGTTAGTGAAACCCATTCAATATCCACAACGTGCTGTATTAGCTCTAGTGAAATGAAAATGCAAAGAAAGGTATCGTGCTGAGCTTCTGGCTGGGTACTGCTCTATGGAACCAGTGCTGCTGGCCTGTAGAAATACCAGAATGAGCTCTGGCAGATATTTCATCCATGGATGGAGCTAGTTTAACTAATTGAATTGTCTCTCTTAACATGGTCCAGAACTCTGGGGGGAGATACAGTTTGCTTTTTAGATCTGTTTGAAGATTCATTTCCAGTTTACATTTGGGATGGAATGACCTTATGCAGCAGCACACGTTGGAGTCAACACGCAGCTTTACTTTCTTGGTCTGGGGTCCTGGTGAACAGCAAGCTGACTGTGAGTCAGCTGTCTGCCCTCACAGCAAAGAAGACCCACCACATACTAAGCTGTATTAACAAGACTGTAGTCAAATGGTCAAGGAAATGGATTCTTCCCTATTTAGTATTTGTGAAGCCACATCTGGAGCACTGTGCCCAGTTGTGGGCCTCCCAACAGACGAAAAACAGTTGGAGTAATTCTGCTGGAGGAACTCCAAGAAGGTCAGGGGGCTGGAGCACATGGGATATGAAGAGAGGCTGAGAGACCTCAGTCTGTTTAGCCTTAAGAAGAGAACACTAAGGGGACATCTGTCCACAGGTACATACAGGAGGGTGTAGAGAAGCTGGAGCCTGGCTCTTCTCAGAGGTGAATAGTGGAAGGATAAGACGTAATGGATACATGTTGGAACACAGGAAATTATTTAAATTAAATATACAGGATTTTTTTTTTTTTACCACGTGTATCATCATGTAACAGGTTGCCTGCAGAGGCTGCGGAGTCTCTGTGCCTCAGTATATTCAAAATTCAGCCAGACATAGCCCTGAGCAGCCTGTTCTATCTGGACCTGCTTTGAGCAGGAGGTTGGGCTGGAAACCTTTGTAGGTCTCTTCCAGCCTACACAATTCTGTGGTTAGATGATTGCCCAAATTTCTCATTGCATGAAAGATGAAAGCAAAGTCTGAAGAAGACTGTCTCCTTAATTAAGTGTCATCCTTCTTCCCATTAATTCTAGAAAGAGCATAAATATTTTTCCTATTGTAAACAACTACTTAAGCATGATTGAATTATATCCTAGAACTGCCTGTGACTGTTAAGGGATTCTCAGTCAACAGCATGGATGCAAATGTCTCATTGGAAATGTCTAAAGTTCCATGAGATGAAAAGCACACCTCCAGTCTACTTAAGTTAGGTATAAACCACTTTCATGCAAAATATAGAGGATCACTGGAAAATAGTGGGTCCTTCTTTCATTCAGAATTTTGTTTGCTAAGTTTTTCCTGAGTGTCTGATGTGTTTTCAGTGTCAAATTTTGCTGTGTATTGGATAGTGGGATAGAGTTGTCATTCAGAAAGCAGGAAACTGGTGTTGGAAGTACCACTTAGCATAGGAGAGACGGATCTAACCATACAGGGAAGGAGAAGGCAGCAGTGGGAACCTCGGGTTATTGCCTCTGTTTACAGGAATGTTTTGTTTGGGTTTTTTCAACAATGGAAGGCTGTTGAAAAATGTTAAGAAGCTGGGTATGGTTCTGCTGCCTCTTAGAAGATTGGAGGCAGCTCCCGTTTCGCCCACTCTCTGTTTGACTCCATGACTCAGCGAGCATCTGCAGAGAAGGCCAGGAAACAAACCCAAGCACTACACCCCTGGTTACCCACACGGCTGAAAGGTCAGCTCCCTCCCTGGCTCTCCTGTGTCCCCTGAAATCAGCTTTCTCTCTGGAATTAACCTTCAATGGGGAGCATGAGCCTTGACCTGGTACAAGTCACTTGGCCTTGTGGACAGTGATTGATCTCTGGCCCTCTTTTATTTAGCTGTATGGACACAGCAACAAGGGTTCAAATTTAAGGGTATAGAGTAGAAACATGCCTTAGCTAAGAACACCATGTTTGCCTGCAACACCAAAACATGACTTGTACAGCTTTGTGAAACTGTATATGCTTCAGTTCACCTTTTGTAGAACTGGAAAAAACCCAAGAGATTCTGTCCAAATTTACAATGAACCTGGCCTCTTGCCATCCCATGGTTTTACAAACGAAAAGCCCAGTTGACAAAATATAGGAAAAACAAATGTACAACCTGGCTTTCTGAGCCAGTCACTAATATACCCATAATTAATTACCGGTTGAGATTTTAGTCTCCTGTGGCAATATTAAATCATTCATTATTTGCTTTCCTGATTTATGACTGATGGAGTTACAGTGCTATTATACGCATTTGGATTTATACTTTTTTATTATATTAATATTATTTTAATTTCACAGCAGCTTTTCCAATGTTGTTTTGTTGGCATATGTTTCTAGCTCTCTGGGATTAGTAATTTTAGATAGGGACCATATCATACATGTCTTTTCTGAACTCACACTTATTTTGATAGGGGAGAAGGGAAGAAGTCAGGTATCAGAAAGCAGACATTACTCCAGATCATCTGCAGAATTTGTGAAACTCCATGTGATTATGCATACCAAGAAAACAAAGGTTATAAAATGAGAAATATTAAGATAAAACAAGGGTTGGCTTCATTATATGAGGAGTGCCACAAGTACTTCTTTTTGGCTCTGTCCTCATGTGCATGCGAGGTTACATAATTGAGGGAATCAAGGCTAAATAGGTGTAAATCAGTCCATTTACGTGTTAATCATTTAAATAACAGGATTTAAAGCTAAACTAGGTATTTTTCTATAATTATATATATATACAAGCCACACTGAAACTGTTACACTGAACAATAACAGTTAATAGTCACTATCTGCATATTGTAAAACTTTGTCTACAAATTTTTCAAGGGAAAAAAAAAGGCAAAAAGAAGGAAAAAAGCCCCAAAAGGATTAAGAGCTTCCCAAAGTTCATTGAATGGGCTCCTAAGCTTTGAAGTATGCTATTCAAAGAGAAGAGGCTTTTGCACTAAAATCCACATTGTATGGGAGCTTGTGACACTGTAATTGTTTCAATTATGTATCCCCAGCAACATTTTTCCACTTTAACAAGGTTTTGTGTTAATGCTTCTCAAAAGCCACATGTGCAATGTTGTTTAACTCTTTAAGGCATAACTGCATTAATTTATGATATTAAGATGAAGGTTATATAAAACTGATATAAAGACTTTCCCTGCAGCCTTACAGTACTTTGTTCTTTCATTTGAATTCTCTAATTATCACTACTGCTGTGTAAAATACCATCTTGAGAGTCAATTTGATAAAAAAAAATCTTGAGAGTAGAATTTGCTGTCGCAATGGAAACTCAACTAGCCATTTAGCTCAGTACACAAGTGGGAGTAGAACCCAGCTGACGCTCCCATTGATGTTTTTGTACCTCAGAACTACCAGCATTGCTGTTGAACCTTACTAAAACTTTAGTATAATGTACATGGTTAAACTCTCATCTTCTTTACAAAGAAGTGCAATGTTCTTTTAACCATGTTGGGGGAAAAACAATAACAGGAGCTCCAGATGTACTTGCTCTTGAAGGATAAACGTCCTCTTGGTAGAAATGATTGTGTACACACGAGGTAGAGAATTCTGGAGTATGAATTTTTTTCTACAGAGTCACTTTTCAGAATAGAATGAAACTCTGAAGTCCATTACAGAATAGTTTGTAGAGAGATAATATCTCTTATGAAAACAACTGATACAGTTAGACAAAGCAGATAATCTTTCAGAGTTTTTTCAAAGTGGAGGAGGCTTCTATATCAAAAGACTGATTTTTCTCAGTTGTGTCAGGTATTATCTCTTCCTGAAAACCTTGCTCATTCATATACCTCAATCTTCAGGGCTGTAACAGCACCCGTTAGATGAAAATATTTTTATTTAGGAATGTCTTTGAAATATGTGCTTGTTAAATATGCACATGCATCACTTACAGACAATGACACTCAAACATTGCTAAATATCAAGTACAGGTTTAAGTACTTTCCTCATCATTTCCTAAGTAATGGTTTGGGTCTTTGTACTTGTGTCTGTATTTCTGATTCCCTTGCTGTTCTTCAACTGTCCACTGTGGCATGCCAGAGTGGTGATCCAGATGCTTGGGTTTTCCTCTTTCTCTGAAGTAGTACCTTGTACTTCTAACCAGAGGAAAGTTACCCTGTGGTGAAACAACCATGCAAGGAAACAACAGCAGTTTTTTGGTTTGTTTTTTGGGTTTTTTTTGTTATGGTGAAGATGTCTGTATGGAAGAGCAATAACTTGGTTTGCCCCTTTCCTGTGGTTAGGCTGTCAAACTGGATAGAACAGTGTTTTTAAATATTACTAATAGATTAAGGCAGTTTGAATTAAGTCTCCCCGCGGTGCTCATTCCCTAGACCAACAACACAGGTTTTTGTTGGTATTTTTTATGTTATGCAACACACTGGCATTCCTCATTAACTAAGAAAACTGAGAGGTTCACAGAGGTGCACGTTGTATCTTGTATACCTGTGAGAGAAATTGGCTCGATGGTCACATCCAGAGGGTAGTGGTCAACGGCTCAATGTCCAGGTGGAGATCGGTGACAAGTGGTGTCCCTCAGGGGTCTGTATTGGGACCAGCACTGTTTAATATCTTCATCAGGGACATGGACAGTGGGATCGAGTGCACCCTCAGCAAGTTTGCAGACAACACCAAGCTGAGTGGTGTGGTTGACATGCTTGAGGGGATGCCATCCAGAGGGACCCGGACAAGCTCAAGAAGTGGGCCCATGTGAACCTCACAAGGTTCAACAAGGCCAAATGCAGGGTCCTGCACCTGGGTTGGGGCAACCCCCAGTATCAATACAGGCTGGGGGATGAAGGGATTGAGAGCAGCCCTGCGGAGAAAGAATTGGGAGTACTGGTGGATGAAAAGCTGGACATGAGCTGGCAATGTGCGCTCGCAGCCCAGAAAGCCAACCGTATCCTGGGCTGCATCAAAAGAAGCATGGCCAGCGGGTCGAGGGAGGTGATTCTGCCCCTCTACTCTGCTCTGGTGAGACCTCACCTGGAGTACTGCATCCAGCTCTGGAGCCCTCAGCACACGAAAGACATGGACCTGTTGGAGCAGGTCCAGAGGAGGGCCACAAAAATGATCAGAGGGATGGAACACTTCTCCTATGAAGAAAGGCTGAGAGAGTTGTGGTTATTCAGCCTGGAGAAGAGAAGGCTCTGGGGAGACCTTATTGCAGCCCTTCAGTACTTAAAGGGGGCTTATAGGAAAGATGGGGACAGACTTTTTAGCAGGGCCTGTTGCGATAGGATGAGGAGTAATGGTTTTAAACTAAAAGAGGGTAGATTCAGACTAGATATAAGGAAGAAATTTTTTGCAATGAGGGTGGTGGAACACTGGAACAGGTTGCCCAGAGAGGTGGCAGATGCCCCATCCCTGGAAACTTTTAGAGTGAGATTGGACGGGTCTCTGAGCAACCTGATCTAGTTGAAGATGTCCCTGCTCATTGCAGGGGGGGTCAGACTAGATGACCTTTAAAGGTCCCTTCCTACCCAAACTATTCTATGATTCCGTGATTACAAAAGCCACTTATTTGATATATCTGCCTTGCAGTTATTTACATAACAAAAAACAAAAGTCATGCCAAAACAAGACAAAAAGAGATGTGTGATAACTTAGTGACTGATTGCAGTCTCATTGAACGCAAGTAAGTGCCTCTAAAAAATCTGCAACAGAGTAGTCTATTTTCTTTGCCTGTGCTGAGGGTAAGGCAGAAAATCAACAAGCAACTTAAATAACATCCTTTCAGCTTCAATATCCTAATCTACTAGTAACACAGGGAAGGTATTTTTAATATATACACTATATATCATATATATGATCGTTTACTTTTCCAAGTTGTTCTTCTGACATCTGCTTCTCCCAAAGACTTCCTCAGATTGCTGAGCCTGGTTTTCAAAATGTGAACACAGGCATGTTTATTCAGCAGGCAAAAATGGGTTTGCAGTACATGCCTTGACGCTCTCCAAGGTAATTTTGACTTGGGTAACAGTGAACTTGAGACGGCATAGGCCTGATGTGTTTGTCTTGCCCACCATCATCGCCTGTGTTGCTGAGCCTTTTGTGTTACTGGTGGCTAACAAAGCCCGGCTCTGCTGTATCTACATGTAATGCAGTTGTCTGTCCTAACGGGTGTGTGGTTGTAGTTTACGAAGTTTACAAATTTTCATTCTACCTGTAGCCTGATTGGCCATGTCTTTAAGATAGACTCTTCTGTGGATTGGTATATGTCTCCATAAATTCATAAGGAAAGGGCTAGATAAGGGCATTGTCCCAAAAGCGAATAGGGCCAAAGTAAAAGTCAAAGGTAGAGACTGATGTCACACATTGTAAATTAGAAGGAAATAGCAGTTCAGATTATATGTTACCATAAGCCTCATGGTAGTGATCCTTTTCTAAGGTTTCTATGCACTTGGCCCTGCTATGCTTCATTCATTGCTTATTGTAAAACACTTCTATTTAGATAACTACTCTATTTTTTTCCAGAGGCAGGCAGTAAAATTCAACATTAAGAAATTTTATGGCCCAAGTGGCTAAAGAGCTATGGCTGATAGTATTATTGACCTAGAATTTATTTCTGAACTGGGGTCAGAAGAGGTCTCTGCAGGTCCACCCAACCTTGTTTTGCTATGAGGATTACGACCATGTACTTGTACATTCATTATCATAAAGCGGGATCCAGTATTGACTTTCTGCCTTTCCTAAATAGAAGATTAAAGTGACTATTCTTCCTGTTTTGCTGGACCTCAATTCTCACAGTACTAAGCAGACGACTTCCAGCAACTTTTTTTTTTTAAAAAAGTCAGGTTTTATATTTAATGAGTTGGAAGTACCCATTCAAAGAAGAAATGGGCTAGAGAAAATCTGTGCTGAAGGCCCGAGGCATATAGCTATTGGGACATATGTGCAATATTTTTTGTTGTTAAATTTGTCTTTTTCACGTGTGTATATGTGTATGCACATGTCTAAGTGAGATCCTAAGACAGGAAAGCTAACAAAAAAAAAAATCCCTTCTCTCTCAGTGAATTAATTTACTGCAGGAATCAAAGCTCTTTCCTCACTGGAGGATACAAAATGGATTGGTTATTGATAGACTTTGCTTTTGGTCTTCAAATACCATGGTAAGAACCAAGACCTTCTATGTAGATGAACTGAACTTCATAACTCAGAAGACATAGGAAACACAGATAGGTTTACTGAATTCCCCTTGCTCTGAGAACTAATTAAAAACTGTCCAACTGATGTGACTTACTATTGTGTAAATTCTTATTGTTTGGAGAGTTAGCTGTATTGTATTTCATGCAAAATCGTATTCTGTAGCACAGAGGGGATCTACAAAATGCATAGTAATTTGAAAATGGTGTAACTGATAGTGAAAATTATATGCAGTTGTGTGAAAGAAACAAAAAGTAGGAATAAGTGTCTGCTGACACTGTTTGGGGTTTTCTTTTGTGGATTTTTATTTTTTCTTTTCCTGTGGTTTTGCTGTGACTATGGTTCTCAGGTGTTATAGTAGTACCTGTAGATAATAAGAAAAATACATGTCTCTCATTGTCACGGTGTTGGCCTTCCAAACTTGGGTATTTTATTGCACTTGAATTGACTTCAGTTTTTGCTGTGGTGACACTTCAAAACGAACATCACATTCCATAAGCACAGATGGAATTCATCAGGGAGCCATAATTCCAACTTTTTCTCTCCTCCTCTCATTTTGAATGACAAGTGTAATAATAATGAGATCAGAAGAAGACATAATCTTTAAAATTAGAGACGGAATGGCTAAAGTGAATGGTTGTATTGGTGAACTAAGAAATTATATTTCCATCAAGACAAAATAGGACACTTTCAGAAAATGCTTGGACAAAGCTGAAAGTCACATGAGCTTTACAGAAGATTACATGCAACAAATGAGACAGGATATCATCTATGCACTGTGAAAATGTTGTGCCACGAGGCTGCGATATTTGAGACAGGGGAAAGTGCAACCTTTTTTATCTGAGAGGAAAATGGGAATATTTTGACTCCAGTTGTTATCATGGATGCAGTAGTACTTCAGAAAAGTCTTATCATGAGTAGATGTTTGATACATTGCATCTAGCTCTGGCAGACACCAAGGTCTTTAGGTTTGTTTGTTCTTTATTATTACACTTCAGCACAAGTGGCAGAGCTTGTCACAGTGATAAGTACATTTGAACTGAAATGAGCTACTTAGGAATCAACATCCAATTTTATATTCTTTGCTAAAGCCGGGGCTAAACAGTTTCTACTTCAGGAGCCAAGGGCTATTCAGTTTGATGTTTCTCTAACAATTGTGGATGATGCTGATTGCTTCCCTGAAGTTAGAAACACCTAAAAAAAGGCAAACAGACCCACCCTCTGGGGAGATGTCTTCAAACGCATCCTTTTTCCCATATGGACGATGTCAGCATTTACTTTAGAAGGACAGCTTCATGTAATGGGAGACAATACACTAAAATGAGGTGGGATGGAGGCCGTTTTGTACAGCTTCAATCTACACTCTCTCTGCCAATCTTTGTATATCATAATCAGCACATTACATCTGCTACTGATCGTCAACATGAAAAGAAGGTTGGAAAGCAAAATGATGCTTTCCATGCTGTGTTTTACTTTAGGGGTAGCTCTTTCCATGCCTGAATTTGGAATGCAAAAAAAATTTGAACTTCTAAAATGTCCTATTGAACTCACTGTCAGCAGTTCCTGTGCCAAACATGCTGAAACGTTTACATTCTGGATAACAGAGGGAATCCAGACAATTCATTTAAAATAAAATGAGTTTTACGTTATTTACCTAGCTATTAAAAAATAAAATTGAGCTTAAGAAGGTCATCTGTGTGTCCTCAGTTGTGAATGGGAAGACAGCAATCTTTTAAATGGTCAGCCACTCTATCCTGTGAGAGCGCTTAAGATAAATGAGGAAACTCACACTCTGGATCTAGTTTTGTCCGTCCATCACCTTGGCTCTTTTTGCCTCTTCTGTGGTAACAAACTCCATGCATTATCCATGTCTAATTCAGACTATGAGCTGCAGCTGCTGGTCTGCTTTAGGTCTCTGGTACTGTGGTTTCATTTTCATGCCCATGGTTTTAAGGTGCTATTCAGCCTCCTCTGTCTATACTCCACACTGTGAAAAACACACTTCAAGCATGTGGTTTTTGTTTAGCATTTATTTCAAATGGCATGAAATAAAAAAATTCCAATTTAACTTTAATTAAAAAAGAAAAAAACAAACTAACATCTTCCTGTTAACAAATAATAAAAGAGCTACTCTAATACTACAAATAAAGAAAGAAATAGCTTCATTTTAAGCATAGCAAACTAAATACAGCACTTCTATATGAGACAGCTGATAAACATTGCTTTGAGTTCAGTAGTCCAGGACTATTGCTGGTTGAATACCAAAATACAGTATTTTATTATTCAACCCTAAGTATGCCTAGGCTCAGAATCTAAAACTTCCAACATACCAGTTCTATTTGAGTCTTAATGAAATTTGAGTTCTCAGCTGGCTGGTACTCAAATCTTTTCTTTTTTTTTCCTTTCTTTCTGTTTAAATTTTATTCCCCTGGTAATCATAAAAGCAGGGCAAGAATTAGTTTCAAGGTAGAATCATTATTATTTGCATAGCATAGGCTTTCATTTAGTTAGAAATGCACATTTTTTATTACAATTCCCTGGAAAAATCAATGGCTTAAATTGAGGAGAAACAAAAAGCCTCAAGAAATTCCCAGCAGTTTTGTTAAGTCCAAAACTAAAAAAAAACCAAACCAAAACAAAAGATGTAAAGGTTTCATAAAACTTAAACACATCACCATGGTATTTCCATCCTGCTGCTTAACCTATGAGGAGAATATTGCGGAACTGCACTCCATGCTATGCCTGTGCTTTTGACTGTGTTTTCCCTCCTGTTTCGTTTAAGTATTTAGGGTTAAAAAGCTGTCAGGGAAATGGATGCCTCAGGGGTCAGATACCACTCAGACAAATCTTTCATTCCTGGGTCTCCAAACTAAGTGTACTCCTAAACCTGTCTCTGCCATATCCACTTACCTGCTGAAGCGTACTGTACTCCACACAAAAATGAAGCCCGTGAAAGACATGTTTTCAAACAGAACACAAAAAGTCAAGTCTGTAAGCAAAGGGCAATCTTCCTACTGGTTACTAAGCAGACATCTTCTCACCCAGTTCCCTAAGCGCTAAAATGCAAGGCTATATCCATGTTTGGGTCTTTCTCCTGGTTTCATGTATCTTGAGTGATTCAGCTGGCACAGCGATAAAGGAACATCACCCCTGCCCCAAAACTCAGTCCTGAGGAAAAAGTGAGGAAAACTCATGGGTTTGGGAAAGAGGGATTGGCAAAATGGGAGCTTTGGACTAGGAAGAGATGAGAATGTGATGTGTGGAGCAGGAGACATTTGAGAGTGAAAGCTGTGGGAGAGGTTGTTGGCACTGCGAGGCACCTCCCTTTCATTTGGCATCTTTGTTGTGGGGCAGGAAGCACTTCTTCCACACAACTATGTGACTACACAAGCTATCTCTGTGTTACTCGTAAAAGAAAGCCAGGCATTGACCTATGACTTTGAAGACAGGTGTCGCAGAGTAAGAACATATTCACACTGTTTAACATTAACCCCCTCTGGAGCAAACTGGCCATGTGCAAACTCTGCAGGCTACATCGCACTTAACACTGGAGTTCCCTGAGACTCTCATGAATCATAAGATACATAATTATTTCAATTTTTTTGAAGTAACATGGGGTCTATTGCAGCTTACAAGCGGGGAGATTTTATAGTATGTAACTGAGGATTAGTACTCCATGTGATATAGCATATGGGTGCTTGAGAATGCAGTCTTTTGAGTAGGTGTTTAACACAGTAGGGTAGAGAAACTAACATCAGTGTACCTTACCCACACTGCCTTTTGGGAGTGGGATCTGATATGAACAGCCTCCCAAGACCATGGGGAGAAGGATGCTCCTGTTTGATAGGGGAATAGAAACTAGTCACGGTGAAAAGCGGATGGAGGATGAAAAGTCATAGCAGAAATAAAAATTCAATGTGAGCTTCTAATATGATACTGTGATAAAATCATGCTAATGTGGTTGTGAGGTAATGTTTGCTGCTAGGTGAGTTTGAGTTCAAAAACTATGTACCCTTTATTCATATTGTCTTGCCTAGTATAACCCAAGTCCAGGCTAGACCCTTCCCACTGTATATAAACACAGATATCCATGGGAGGTATTTGAATTTCTGGAGAGCACATAGTAGAAATGCTACTGTTATTTGTATATTTTCCATCCCATAAATCACTTTTTAATATCTTTTGATCAGGAACCATGAGTAATAACCCCCTAAGACCAACTTCTCATTGTCTTCTTTGAAAGTAGAATTTCATCAGAGGTTTTTACTGTTTATGTAAAGCATCATTTACGCCTATGCACTATTACTACTAAAGGCAGAGAAGATTCAGCATTAAAACTGCAAAATAGTTTCTGACTGTTTGATCAGTTAATAGGCAAGAATTTATCATTTTACTTTACATGTTGTCTTCTTATTTTACTTCACGGATTTTGAATCCTTTTTTTTTCCTGACTCCCTGATTCTGACAATAGCAAAGTTTGAATTTTGTATTGATTATGGGGAAAGCAGGGAATTAGTAAGAAATTTTCCATCCTGAACAGACTGACCATTTGTAAATCCCACATTTATTTATTTTTGAGAATGTAAATGAGGAAAAAGAGAAGAGAATGGCACAACCCTTTCTTTCTCACAAGATATAACCATGTATCTGTCTTCTCCCATCTGCAGCTGTAGGATAACATTTACATGTTGTACCTATGATATTCCTTTGGTTTAATAGCTGTTGTTAGAAAAGAGACACGGCTCATTTTTATGCATAGCAATAAGCAGTAGTCTCTGAAAGGTAAAGAATAATATATTAGAACCATTTAGATATCTTGGCAGGATCATGTATTTCTCTACTTTTTCTTGTGAAGTAGAAGTTCAGTGGCTTTTCTTAAGTCCAAGGGCAGAAAGATGCTACTCTTGGTGGGGTTGAGCAAACATGCCTAGAGAACATATAAATCCAGGGAGGAGTAAATCAACTTAGTGACAAGGAAGAAATGGGAGCAGAGAGAAGTATGTCTCTTAACCTCGCAGCATGGAAAAGGCATCTGTCTGAAGGACACAACAAAAATTAGTAGGATACAATCATAGGGATGAGTAAATTATTGCTTAGTGCTACAAGGTCTCTTATAACGTCACATTCTTAATTTGACAACTGAGTTATAATTTACAGCAGGAATGAATTTGCCGATGGCAGATTTGGCTTGGGACGAGGGAATGCTTACTATATCACTACAAAATATCAAACCATCTGTTTCATATAGGGAGGCACAGATTGAGAAGAATGGATAGTTGTCAATGCGAGCCAATATTCCTGATCCTCATATTTTTGAATCAGAATTGTGCTAGTACCGTACATCTTAAAGTACATATACATACACATATATATATCGTATATATTCTGTGCCTTTAAATCTCTTCTTCTCTGTCTGTCTCGCTCACTAATGTGTACCCACACACAAACACTCAGCTGAAATACAGAGTCTACATGCAGTCATTTTCATATCAGAAATATAGAAGAAATTCCATCTTTGAGCTTAAGGCAGGCACCAGGATCAGATGGATTTTCAGCAAAATATTATAAAATATTTAAAGACATTTTAGATCTTATCTTACTGAGTACTTATAACCATGACTCAAGAATGAAGCTCTTCCAAATTGCATAGGATTTGCTGTTATTTCTTCATTAATAAAAAAATAGCCATTTCTGATATGTGGTTCATAAATATCCTGTTACTGAATAAGATTTTAATATGTTTTGAGGAAAAACAAAATATCAAAAGCTTTGGGCCTTAATGAAAACCGTGTATTGTATCTCAGGAGGTTGCCCCAACAAGCAAAATGCAAAATTCCAGATTAGAGAAAGTGGTTTAATTCATCCATGTCAAGGTAGCTTTACTCACGGCTGACACACTGCCAGGAATATTCACAGGTTGATAGAGGTAGTAAATTTTAGCAAGGTTTTATATAGCCAGATATATAGGTAGGTGGAAAAACATAGTTCTTTTTGACTTAGAGATCCTCACCTACATGGCGTAAGATTATGCTGGCACCTGAGGATAGGGAAGCTAAAACCAAGGCCATTTCTGCTGAATAAAGTAAAACAAAGTCAGAAACCTCTAATTCTTGGACCACTTGGCAGCTTAATACAAGTAAAATGAATTTGTCCCTGCTCACTGCAGGGGGGGTGAACTAGATGACCTATAAAGGTCCCTTCCAACCCAAACTATTCTATGATTCTATGATTCTGTGATTAAGGATGAACTGGAAAAAGATCCTAAGACCTTGGGTCTGAGAACAAGTTTAGGAAATAAACTGTCAGGAATTATTTGTGTTTGGCTAGTTTGTAGAAATGCCAGTGAGGACCGCACTCTGATAATGTGGGAATCTAGATATGTATATATATGGGTATATCTAGAACTTGCAATCTGACTAGACAAGGCAATCAAGGAAATACAGACACAGAAAGATGAAGTGGCTTGTCCAAAGTTACCCTGTATGTCTTGGGGTGCCTAGTTCAGTTAACAAAACATTGATAACCGATTTATCCAGGCTAAAAATACCCGTGAATCATCAAGCTTTAGTCCAGCTCTTCTAAAATGTTTTAATTACAAAGGGACAGATATTCATAGCTTTCAATGGGGGAAAATGTCTTTCAGAAAGCTTCGGATCCCAGCATGTTTTCCCGCTTTGTGTACCAAGAACCAAGATCATTTCCCTCCCCACAGCTGATGGCCCTTTGCCCTCTCCTCCTCAGCCTGCCTGCTATCCCTCCCTCCCTCTCTGCATGCACCAGATGTGAGCCCTGACCAGCAGGATGCCTTTCAAAGAGACTAACCAAGCATACAAGGCAGGAGGGAGCATGCAAGGATGGTGAGGGATGGGCCAAGAGGAGGGTGCAGGAAGCCTTGCCCCACTGTTCATCTCATACAAGAAGCAATACAAATTGCATCCATAGGGTGTGCTCCTGCTTTTTTTGTGAACTATGTTTTAGAGGGGTGGAAGAGAGCACCAGGTGCACTGACAGAGGCTGGCTAAGATGTCTACAAGGTGATGTACATTGCACTTGTCTCTCATTTACCAGGAACTTAATGAAAGATTTTCCTTCCTGAACTACAACATTATCCAAGCTGCCCTTGATTTGATGTTACTTTGTTCTACCTTCTAGACAAAACTGTGTCAGAAAAACACAGTGTGGCAGAGAGCTTGTCAATATTTGTCACTGAATGAGATTCAGGAAGCTTATTTTCCCCAGAGGCAAAGACTTCTGGCTGTGAGTAATTATGGCCTCTTAACATGTTCTGTCTATTCCTAAGGTATTTTTGGAAGCATATGTTCCATCTCTTCACTGCTCTCAGAGAATATTTGTGCCAAGGCTTAAAACTCGAATCAGATAATCCTGAGAAAGCTACAGTAAGATAAAATTTTGAATACCAAATCTGCAAGGCAAGTTTAGATTTGGAACAGGAAAAGTTGAAATCACGTTTGACCCTGGTTTACATTGCATCAACTGGCACTGAATTAAAACAGACCAAATAATGTTCTGGAAAACAAGTTGCTAACACTTTTATTGTAAAACAGCATCATAAGATGAATCCCAAATGTCTTAGCGGTCTTTAGGAGAAATCTCTACAGATTTTTGAATCTCCTGTATTTGCAGAATCCAGCTTTTAGAAATCAAATTGTCAATGTTTTATGGTTATATAAAACATTGTTAATCTCTCTCTTTCTCATACCTCTTATGAGATCTTAAGATGCATATATGTATTTAGTCTTGAATAATGTACTAATTACAATTTTGACCAATCGTCTCAAAGATGGCTCTGGCAAATCCATGTTTGCCAACACTGGAATTGCCCCCAGCTGTCCTCCCTACTGCTCTCTGCCCTGGCACTATTTCAGTTTCTGATCCAGTATTCAAGCCTGATATATCAGTGAAAATGGATTTGCTTTAACATGCCACTCAGCAAACTGCAGAAACAGAGGCTTAGGCACAGGTACCTATGCATGCAGGGCAGAAATCTATATAAGAAGCGTGGATGAGCTATGCTGAGTGCTTATCTGACAGAGCCCTGAGAGTTAAGCCACATATCTTTGCTACCAACAATTTCCACAGAAGAAAAACATGCAGATCCAAATGCTTGGTATGGAAAAATAGTTTCTGAATGCATTAAAGGCAAAGATGAGATTGATTTTGCTTTGTTTACCAGTAAGGAAGCAAAGTATACTGGAGAGTGAGCTAAAATGAGTCATTCTCATTTCTCCTCTCCTTTACTCCATGCTCTTCACTGACAGAGACTTGAGTAAGACAGTGTTGTCTGTTTTTGAAACTTATATACAGGGAAGTAGGGAATTAGCAGAAAAACACAGTAAAGATTCTGACAGCTCAGTCTTTCTGAATTCATTCAGATAGTTCAGGCTTTTCTTTCAACAGTTATTTTGAAATAGTGTTGAAACAACATAATATTTTGTCACCCTTAGAGAGCCCCTAGGACTTAGAGATTGTTACAGCCAAAAATCCCAACCATTACTTCTTTATGTATCATGAATGGTCCAGAAAGAACATAATTGTTGACTGCAATTGGAATAATGGTTTTAGCATAGTGCAGGAGTGTGCCCATATGGAAGTGTAGACTAATCTTTAATTTATGATCTCTGGCCTCAAAAATATTTGAAGCACAGTATCTGTGAGTTTTCAGGTGTTTCCTGTATTAAGTTAGATTCAGAGGAGATTTAAAACCTGTTGTAATTTTGGAAAAGCAAAGCTTCTTGCTCTTTAGTTTATTCCATACACCTTGGAAATGAATGCAGTTGATTCTAGTTTAGCCTGAGCAAATAGTGCAATAGGTCACTTTTTGAATTTCAGTTTCCCTGCTTACTTTTGGGGCAATTAAAACAGCTGTTTTCAGATCTGCTCAAGTAGCAGTTGTTACCTCTTTAAATAAACTGCCTATGATGTACATAGATTGCTATTGGGTCTCAGCAGATATTATAATATCAGAAGATATTATAATGATAAATGAGACCTGATTACATTGCTTTTCAATGGCATTAATTTACATGTTTGTAGAAGTCTGTTGGGATTGGGTTTTATAGCTACTGTAATTTGTAGGCTTTTGACATTGCTTTGGGATAACTTGTCTAATTGGCTTTTTCCTCTCATCAGAATGGAGGATGTTTTGAAGCTGACATCACTGTGGACATTATGCTACGAGGGGTTTCTTTAGATTGTTATATGCAGGATTTTTTCCTCTTGTTAGTCTTTTGTACTTGTCATTGAAACTTTTCTCTGAGCTGTAAAAGCCTTTCTCTTTACACAGTAAGAACATGATGGAAAAATGGAAAATGTGTCAAATAAAAATTCATGAAAGGACCACCTATGCAGCGATCAGCTGGGGGGGGACGATTGCTTCCCCTGATAATTCTAAGGCAGATCATTCTAAAAAGATACATCAACCATGACAAAACGTGCTAAAAGAACAAAGCGCTCAATAATCTCTTCCGAATGCAATTTTTTCTAATGGCAATTTGTTTTCAGAAATTAACTTTTGGCACATCCGAGATTACAACAGTGATATAGTCTGAGTTGAGGAGTTTTTGAATAATTAGAAAACTAACTCTAATCTCGTATTTCTTGTGTGTTGAAGATTTCTGATGTCTTGAAGAGGAGGATGCTTGAATACATATAGATCAGAAGTCCAGGGATAATATTAACTTTTCCCAAATGCAAAAAAAAAGAGATACCATAGTAACCCTGGAGAGAAATTTAAACGTAAGTAAGTGGTGCATTTATTTAAGGAAGCTTATTTAATAATGTGCAACTCATTAGGGGACATATTGCTGCTTTTCTTTTTGTGTGTGAGGAGCAAAGAGCTTGTTTCGGAAACACTGGGAAGGGAATCCTGCCTTCTTGTGCACTCCCTTTGAAAGACAGTCATTGGGAGATTTCCTTCTTCATGCAGGGACTGTGTGTTTGGAAGCTGAGTTCATTGTGGATAATATAGCTAGGATTTCTTTGACAAGTTAAGGTTGGATTTTTGGTCTTACTATTTTCTTTACATTTGCTACTCAAACTTTTTTTTTCCTGTGCAATTTCTGCACAGCAATTGCCTTTAATGCTGCTTCTTTTGCCCCATTTCCCACCTGATAGAAGTATTAGCTACTGAGTGTTTGTCTCTAGCCTTATCTTGGTTTACTACAGGAAATAAAACGCAGTCCTTGTCATTGCCCAAAATCTTTATTCTTTTCTTCTTCTCCCTAAAGGTAATCAACTGAAC
>WAAD01014099.1:24397-42481 GCA_013389945.1 Fregata magnificens
TCAACTGAACATTGCTGAAATGATGTCAAACTATAGGCACTCACTAGGTCCTGCTGGAAAAAATTCCTCTTTTTTCTGTACGTGTGTAGATCTGTTGTCCTTGCATTGCCACACAGATAAAAATGAAGGTAGGATTTGGTCCAAAGACAGGAAGAGATGGCAAAGGATTGCCTGCAGAAGTGAGTATTGATTTAACAAGATCAGTCACTAGAAAGCCAATGAGGAGACTATACTAAGAATGCCTTTCATAATACATTTTCTTCTGTTGTCTGATCTGTGTTAGTACCAGATAGATTTTATATAACTACAGGGAACTCAGTGATTTCATATCAGCCCTTGAGAAGGGAGTTCATTGCTCTCCCAAAATTTAAATGTGGCCATCATTTCAGGCAAAAGAAGAGGAACCACTTAAGTCTAACCATACAGGTGACTTGGGTGCCTTACTTCTTTTCCAGGATATTTATTTATGGAAATGAGGGAATATGAGTACGTGTCATGTGTCCTAATAACTGAGATGATAACTTCTTTGCTCTAATCATATTGAATGTCTTCAAATAAAATGCTTATTTTCACATTTCTTCCAGTATTAATTCCAACCCAGAGGGAATGGATTATTCAGTTATCCTAGGGTCACATACTAGAAAGTTAAAATGAAGTTCCAAGATATTTTTAACAAAATAAAAGCATCTGAATCCAGAGTTTGTGCATGCTTATTTGACATCTTCTTAGTGAGTGTCTAGTTTACCAAAAAGGTCATGAAAGAGACCATGACAGATCCATGCGTTATGCTAGTTGTGTGAAATATGTGCTATATAATTAGAGTAACATCAATTCATTGAGTCCTTTCACTTTAATGAGAGATATTTTGGTCCCTTGTGATTTTTAAAAAGCTATAATTGAAAAATGTAACATAGTAAGGGTATTTTCAGAACACTTGTATATATCTTGTTTTAAATCAGCATGTTGGCTGCCCCTATGCTGCTGTGTAAACAGAATTGCAGCGATGATTCAAAGGATATAAGAGCTACTATACACATTCTTTACCTCTAAAAGTGTTTTGGGGGCTGGCTCTGAACTGGCTGGAAATATTCCGGACAAAAAATAGCCAGTCTAAACCAGAAAGTAGAATTCCCCTCAAGGTTTACTTATCCGCAGTATAGCTAAATCACTTGCCCAGTACCAGTTTCCCATTATTACCTAGTGGAAACATAGCTAGATGACTTAAATAATTGTCAGCTGTAATGCAGAATGAACTTCTGGCAGTACATCTCAGCCCATCCTGGGAATTAGGAAGTACTCCTAGGGAAGCTCTCCTAGGAGCACTCTGCTAGGTACAACACAGGTCCAGCATTATTGTGCAATCATAATTAGAATACAAGAACCTGATAAAGCACATGAATCAAAAGTGATTACTCACAAATAATGAATTGAAGAAAACTTTTGTCCCCAACTCTCCAGTTTAGAAGATCTGTGAAGATCCTCTCTAGCTACTCACTATGAAGTCAGAAAAAAACTGAAAAAATACCCTATCCGTCAGCGAAAAGAAATTAAATCCATTCCTTCCTCTGGTACCTGTTTTCCCAATAGAAAAATCCAGAGTTTCTTTACTGTTTTTCACCTCCATACGTCCCCTTCCAGTGGTGTTGCTGAGAGGAGAGTCTGCAAACAGCTGTTTTTCTCAAATAGCCACCACAAGATAGAAAAATGACACAGGATCAAGCATTCTTTCAACTTTGGTTTTCCAAGAATTTCATTCTAAAGTGGACCCTTTTCTCTGCCCGAACACAGTCCGTACTGCCATATTTATTTTCTTTTAAAAAAGCTGGATTGGTCGAGTGGTCAATGCATCCAAAAGAGATAATTTAGTCTGGGGAGCCAAATCATACAGACTGTGTTTATTTAGTCACTCCAGCAAACAGTAAGTGGCTTCCAGGAGGTAAGCTTTTCTGAAACAGCACAATTAGTGCATGAAAACTTGGCCTTGAACCATGTCTCAGGGTTAGAAGTAGTATTAACTGCTAAGTATTTATCTGCACTGTGTCTGTTTGGTATAGGAAGACAATACGCCAGCTGGTTCTCCATTTGCCTATTCCCCTCCTGTAACAAGGGTGTAGCACATAAATAAGTTAATAGTATATTTAGCAAGGAGTCAAAAGCTCAGGCCATTTTAGAGAATGAACTGATGCATTAGAGAATGAACTTGGACATCAGGAAGAATTTCTTTACCAAAAGAGTGGTTAGGCATTGGAACAGGCTGCCCAGAGAGGTGGTGGAGTCGTCAACCCTGGAGGCGTTCAAAAAAGGTGTAGACGTGGCACTCCAGGGCCTAGTTTAGGAGTCATGGTGGTGTTAGTTGATGGTTGGACTTGATGATCTTAGAGGTCTTTTCCAACCTTAATGATTCTATGATTCTATGATTCTATGATAAGTTATAAAAGGGACCATGTATTAGCCATCCAAATCACTTGATTGGAGTCCGTATTTACTAAATTAATGGAGAAAGGGGAAGACAATCCTATACAGGCACAATGATATACAGCCAGCCTATACATTATTGAGACTTTGCCTTAAATGAGCACTGCTCATCTGACAATCAGTCCACACCTACCTCAGGCATGAACATGAATCCTTATTGGTGTGGAGAGTTAATAATAGACATTGTAAAAAACTTAACTAGCTTTGCTGGAAGACACTAAGCATTTCTTTCAGTTGGTTACAGACAGGAATCTAGCGTCAGTTGATATTTTTGGCCATTTCATGAGGAGAAGGCTTGATTCTGGCTGATAGCCTCATATGAGTGTCTCAGATACTGTAAGGAACCTCAGATGTCTATGCCTAGGCAAGTAAATCAAATACACATCTAAAAAAAACCCAAACCAACCTATTTCTCTATGCTTCTTTGTGTTCAAAACTCTATATTTAGATCTCTCGCTAGAAACGATCAAGCCTTCAGGTGCTGACTACCTACAATTGTCTGTGAAGATGATGTGGAAATAGTAAGTACTACTATGAGGTTTTTTAGAGGGAGTCCCCATAAAAGCATTTAGATTAATTACCAAAGGGAATTCAAGTTGCTTCAGTTAAATATCAACTATACCGTCTTTATTTTATTAATCTCCGAACTAAGATAGAACACTAAAACTATTGATAAAAATACTGATGTCCTATTAATTCAACTATGCTGGAAACCATCACTCAAAACCACTAATGCTTAAACAAGGCACTTAAATACTGTTGTCTTTTAATGAGGTTTTAGGCTCCATTTCAAAGTTCAGCTCTTTCTTGCTTTCTGGGATGCAAACTAAACAAATATTTTTCAAAAATCAGACTCTAAAGAGCAAAATTCAGCTGTCTTACCCCATTTACCTCAGTAAGTTGTGTTTGTTGCTTCTCCTATTCCTACCTCCTTGCAATCTGTCCTTCAAGCACAATCTTTGCTTTAATGAGGTGCAAATTTTAAAGTCTAGTGGGACAACTTAAATGCTAATATTATTAAGCATGGGCAATTTTTCCTTCTTTTCATTCAGCCTCCCCCGCAAGGATATTAAACATGAAAAGCCATGTTAATGTAATGTAAAGTAGTATAGCTTGGCTGAGAAAGTTAGGAAAAGCAAAGTGTCTATTTTCTGTACCAACATTGTCAGCTATACTGCAAATCCTGTCTGTTTTATAGCAACATAAACATACATATGTTTTCCATATAAAATCATTTTTCTTATAGCAAAGCAAAATGAAAACATAAATGGCATAAACCCATAGCACACCATAATCAGTTCTGGAAAACTGTAGCTGTCCTTTGTCAGGCTTAAAGAGACTGAAGTTCTCTCCCATTTCCCAGGTGCATGGTCACTACTGAAATCTCCACAAATAATGAAAAGAACTGAATAATGATGAGGGCTGGTTAAAATGTTTTCTGGATTACCACCAACATCACTACTGGAATATTAAATTATCTGCTAACTGAAATTTATTACAAAAAAAGAGTTCAATTTTCTGCAAAAAAATGGTCTATACCAACTGTCATGTCTAGAGTCAAAATATTCCAATGAAAAAACTAAATATTTTTTTCAATGAAATATGCTATTGGTGCCTCATGGAAGCTGTACTTCAAAAACATCATTCTGTTTTTCTACTTTGTGGGCAAAAATATCTAGTCAGATTGTATTGCAGTAGTAACTGTCCTGAAATCTGCACTTCTCCCATCAAAAGGGAAAACTATATAAAAGAATCTAAACAGACATTTTAGTCTATAAAGATACAGAGGTTGTAGAACATTAATATTATGGGGTTTCATGGTGGGATTTTGAGTAAGAATATTTATGTGTTGAAGATAAATGTCCACGTTTTGGGGAGTAAACTATGATAAATGTTGTTTTAAAAAGTTTCATGTTATGAAGCCCATTTTTGTTCATAAAAAAGACATAATGGCTTTAAACATCTGTTTTCTTATGTCTTTTTGGAATTTGAAAGAGGGGCTGGGCACCCCAGTAGGAAAATGGAATTTCTTGTTTCCAAGTAAGGAAGCTCCCATTTCTGGCTCTGTAGAGAAATGTGATAATAGGCTTTAAAATCATGGTGTGTTTGTGTATAAAAACTTGTTACTGATCCAGGACTGATTCTTCTACAGCTTTGGACTCTAGCCCAATTGCTTCAGAGAAGAAATGCCAAATCTGTAAAGAGAAGGAGGAAACATTTTTATAGGAATTTGATTTAACAAAAACAACAACAACAAAAGAATCAGTTTGAAGCAATCTAAGGATTAAGAATGTTGAAATAAAACTTGGGTTTGATGGGATATCAGGAGCAGAACAGATGAGGCAGTAAAAATACACAAGAAATTAATTTATACAATTCAGTTAAATATTTAGTTCTGCAGTGCATATGTATTTATCTCTATGTGAACATGAACATAGTCCTGTATCCAACTCCATACTGTTTTAAGGCTACAACATCTTAATAAATTCTGAGTTTTATATTTGTGTAAGTTAACACTAGCTAGGCATTTAATCACTGGTTTGAATGAATTTATTGTGGGCTCATCTAAAATAAAGAATACTCCTTTACAACATCTTGGCTAGAGGTGACTTTGTTCTTCCAATATTACTACAACGAGGATTTAAGTCCACTTTAAATTTGGATGGAAATTTCCTAACTGGAGAATTAACTTTTATATTATTTTTGGATAAAATTAGAGAAAAAGGTTGCCAAATAAAATAAAATTGACACATTGAGATTTTTATTAAGTAAGCTCTAGGAAAGGAAATAAATTCTGAGTCATCGAAAAATGGCTGATGATGGGCACTTGGCATTACACTCTCTGCTTAACAGAAGATTCCCTAAATCTTAATCTGTAGAAATCCTTAATTGTGGACTGAGACAGCTCATCAGTAAGGATTTCTACAGGTCAGTTGTAGAAAGTAAACCATGCACATAAGCTTCATTTTTGTAGAAATGAGTAGTTTAAGGTGTTACTGATACTCAGTTGCTGACATAAGCCAGGATGTTGTCAGAGCATTTGACCTGGCTCAGAACACTTGGTGCATGCAGGCATGTTCATTACTCCTTTGCAGTCAGGGTGGTTAGGAAATGATTAAGAATGTTTTAATCAATGAGTAATTTTTGCTACATCATCCAAAAGGTAAATAACCCTGAATTATAAAATTCATTTCACAAATGGCAAAAATATTTTTTTCCTGTGCCAGTACCAAATGGCACTTAAAAATACAATAGCCTAGCAGGATTTTGACCTCAGAAATATCAGTGCACCAGCAAACTCATGAAGCCTTCTGTTTCTATTCAGTATACACAAAGATGCTCAAATACAACAGTGAAGGGTATTAAGGTCTTAATTTTTATATATATAAAATACATGAATGACAGAAATTAAATTTTATTGTGTGCACATATGGATAACCTCTGTTAAGTATTTATTAACCATTCATAAATGATTTATAAAAGGAAATGTAATATACAATCAAAGATCAAATTATTTCATTGATATATGTAACTGTATTTCTTTCAAACTGTGTAAACCCCAATAGTGTTTCATCGATGAAATAAAGAACAGATTATAAAGAATGAACACCGTCCAGGTAGGTGATAATGGTCTGTGTTTTTGCAGAATGAAGGTCCTGTAGCTCACATTTCCTGAATGGCTCCCATAACAAACTTGTGTATGCATTCTACTGAAAGAAGAAAAAAGAAAACACAGCCTTGCAATTCCCCCTTTTGAAGGAATTAACATTTTGAAGGTTGGTATACATATTTTTCACTTGTAGCCTATGCAAGGAACAGAACCATTCAGGACCAAACCTCTTCAGAAATAGCAAATATGTCAACATTAGCACAGGATCAGCACTGTTTGAAGAAGCTCACAAATCTAATCTTAGTGTGATCATTTGATCTTCACACATTGTATTTCAGGCAGTCATTCTGGATCATAGCCAAACCTCAAACTAAACTTTTCAGAAAATCAGAGGACTTCAAATATTATGAGGCATGCTTCAATCAGAGGGAAAGCTCCACACAGATCAGTAGCTCACCTGAGTGGTCTGAGACTGCCAGCTGCAGAGATTATACAGAGGAGAGCTTGGCTTTAGAGTGACATCTTCACTCTCTATTGATGAAGCATGTGTGCATTATCAGGCATCGTATTGCCTGATGAGATTGTAATTCAAAGTAATTGACTTCAAAGGGAATGCAGTAGCCCGATAAAATACTAAGCCAAATTATTGATAATGCAAGTAAATAAATAAGTGTTGAAGTGTGATTTGTGAAGTAAGGATTAAAGCTCCATTTGTGTTTGTCCTTTATCATTTAATCAGCCTCATCCTGACTATCCTGAAACTAGGTTCATATCCTTACCCCACCATGCAGTTAAAAGTCCAGAGGTTTTACCTATTTTACAGTGTTACAGGGCTTGGATTAATTTTATTTTAATGTATTATGGTTTCATACATGTGAGCTGCTTTTTAGCAGATGATGTTACTTTCACTGCACAATATTCCTTCCAGAGTAGGGAAGAAGAGGAATTAGTACCTTGAAGGGTAGCACTGATGCATGCAGTGCTTCTGAAAACCTGTAATATTGCTAGTGCTGCCAAGATTCAAGTTGCTCTGTATCAATAAGGATTAAGAGATTTGTTCACGGTACCACACTTGTGCTTTAGACTCATATTCAATATCAGAAATAAGTATGGAACAGGTAAGAGGTTGGCTTCTTAAAATACAATTTTTTTCCTTTTAATAGAATCAAAAAATCATAGAATAGTTTGAGTTGGAAGGGTCCTTTAAATATTACTTAGTCCAACTCCCCTGCCACGGACAGGGACATCTTTCACTAGATTAGGTTGCTCAAAGCCTTGTCCAGCCTGGTCTTGAACACATCCAATGATGGGGCATTCACAACTTCTGGGGGTAATATGTTCCAGTGTCTCACCACCCACATCATAAAAAAAATTTCTTCCTTATGTTCAAGCTAAACCTACCCCCTTTAGGTTAAAACTGTTGCCCCTTGTCCTGTCACTACAAGCCTTGGTAAAAAGTCTTCATCTTTCTTATAAGCCCCCTTTATATATTAAAAGGCTTCAATACGGTCTCCCCAGAGCTTTCTTTTCTCCAGGTTGAACAACCCCAAATGTCTCAGCCTTTCTTCATAGGAGAGGTGTTCCAGCCCTCTGACCATTTTCATGGCCCTCCTCTGGACCTGCTCTAACAGGTCCATGCCTTTTGCTGGGGACCCCAGAACTGCATACAGTACTCCAGGTGGGGTCTCAAGAGAGTGGAGTAGACGGGGAGAATCACCTCCCTCGACTTGTTGGCCATGCTTCTTTTTATGCAGCCCAGGATATGGTTGGCTTTCTGGGCACACTGCCAGCTCACATCCAATTTTTCATCCACCATTATCCCCAAGTTGTTCCTTGCAGGGCTGCTCTTAATCCATTCATCCCCCGGTCTGTACTGGTACTGGGCATTGTCCCAATCCAATTGCAGGTCCTTGCACTTGGCCTTGTTGAACTTCATGAGGTTCACATGGGCCCAACTCCTCAAGCCTGTCATGGTCTCTCTGGGTGGCATCCCTTTCCTCTAGTGAATCAGCTGCACCACTCAGCTTGGTATAACCTGCAAACTTGCTTAAGGTGGACTCAGTCCCACTGTCCATGTCATTGATAAAGATATGAAAAAGTATTGGTCCCAGTATGGACCCTTGAGGGACATCATTCATTACTGGTTTCCCCTTGGACATTGAGCCATTGATGATAACTCTTTGGATGTGGCCATCCAGCCATTTCCTTACCCATCCAGCCATGTCACAGAGGTGCACAAAGTCGGATTAGGCAGGTGATGTAACCCAAAATAAAATTTATTCTAAGCAAAAGTGCTTTGATACTGCAATGAACATTAATTAATCACAGGTTTAGGATGTCAGGCGGGAACTATTACTACCCAGCTGACCTAAGAATTCTTGAGGGTTTTATCCAAAATGTGTAATCACTCACTTAAGAAGATGAGGGCTCTCGACCTCGAGGAGTTACCTTAGGTGGCATCCCGACCCAATGGGAGAGTCCCTGACTGCAGACCTGCTGCTCCGAGGAGGACCGGCTTTGTAGGCCCCCCGGCAGGGGTTCATTTATACCCTAGTCAAATCTGATCTGTGGTCATCTATGGTCATGTCTGTTGCCTATTTGCTGAGGGCTCCGTCTGTTGGCAACAAGGCAGCAAGAGTGCGAACGTAAGGGCGCGAAAAGCAGCAGCGGCTGCTCTGCTTCAACAGTCAGAAAGCCCCGGTCTCTGTAAGGGCAGGTGCACCTGCCACAAGCCATTTCCTCACCCATCTAACAGTCCATAGGTCAAACCCATATCTCTCCAATTTAGCAGCAAGATTGTTATGGGGGATCATATCAAAGGTCTTACAGACGTCTACATAGATGACATCTGTAGTTCTTCCCTTGTCCACTGATGTAGTCACTCCATCGTAGAAGGCCACTAGATTAGGCAGGCATGATTTGTCCTTGGTGAAGCCGTGTTGGCTGTCTCTAATCACCTCCCTGTCTTCCGTATGTTTTGACATGTCTTCCAGGAGAATTTGCTCCATGATCTTACTGGTCACAGAGGTGAGGCTGACTGATTGATAGTTCCCAGGGTCCTTTTGTTTACCCTTTTAAAAATTGGGTATAATGTTTCCCTTTACCCAGTCACTGGGAGCTTTGCCTGACTGCCACAACTTTTCAAATATGATGGAGAGTGGCTCAACAACTACACCAGCCAATTCCCTCAGGACCCTGGGATGCACCTTGTCAGGTCCCATGGACTTATGTACATTCAGGTCCTTCAGGTGATCTCGAACCTGATCTTCTCCTACAATGGGAAATAATATAAAGACCTCCTCCTTCTAAGAAAAATAGCCTTTTAGGTCAAACTTACCTTAAATATTATATCTGTAGTCTTTCTTATTCATGTTAAACCTTCTCAAATTTTATACTATATAAAATTTCCCAAAATTTTTTCACTCTTGAATCAGGTGACTCTTAGTACCAAAGATCCCTTTAGGGATTACAGGCAGCTGGGCTTCTAGTAGTGAATTTAGTCAATGAAGTCTTACAAGCTGCAGTTCTGCCATTGATTTAGATATAGACTAGAACAGGTCGTTGTCCTTAGTGTTGTCCGTGCACTCCTACCTTATTAAATCCTTTAGCAACTGCAAATGGTCTGATGTTTACCATAACACTACCTCTTTTCCTTCTTGTGAAGGTTACGTCAAAAGAGGCAGTGTTATGACTGCAACAACTGCAATAAAAAGCAACAGTTCTGTGAATGTATAACATGAGGAAGAAAACTAGCTGTTCTCAATAAACTCATCTTCGCGTTTTAAAATCTGAGGGAATCAATAACATTCAAACCCTGTGTGAGAATAGTAGAGGAAGCATTAGAACAATAGAAGAGGAGAACAGAGGAGGAAGCATGTGACACATACAATTGCAACTATCATGAATTCCTTTCATCCCTTAAAAAAAAAAAAGAGAGAAAATTCACCAGATGTAGTAAGCTAATTTGAAAGTAAGAAACTTTTTTTCTAAATTGCAGCTTGCAAGACTTATTGACGAAATTCAGTGTCAGAAGCAGAGAATAGCATCACTCAAGATCTCTTTTCCGGAAAGCATGCCTTTTCAAGAGAAGACTTAAACATGTGCTTAATGAGATGAAGGCAGATGCTTAAAGATAAATTTACGTGCATGCCCGAATCAGGGCCTACAAAATTATAAGGCAACAAGCTGGAAATATAAGCTGTTGAAATGCTGTCCTTTCCATCTGGAGATGGAAATACTTGTTGTCATATGTTCCATACTAGAGAGATGGGATGTTTAGCTGCTTGCTGAGAAACATAGCTATGCAAAAAAATTGTTACAGATAAGAGATATACCAAATTTTGCTTTTTTTTTTTTTCCTTCAAAAATATCCAAGAGCAGTTTGGGAAATTAAAGTACAATCCAGATGATTTTTTTTTTTCTCAGTGATTAAATTTGATCTGCAAATTGCTACAACATTTTGACATGCAAACACACAGTTAGTGCTCTGGTAACAAAGTCCATAAAACATGGAGAATTCTTCTCTGCCTTGACTGAATAGAAAAAAAAGGGCAAGAAACAATCCACAAAAATATTGTAAATAGCACAAAGAGAGCTAGTATTTGAAATTCATTTTCAGTAAATATTTTCTTTTTAGAAGAATCGGTTTGCAGGAGTACTCATGTTAGCTTTCAGAAGTCTGCAGGAAATGCTTCAAGTGTGATAGAAACTAGGTAAGTTTCAACCTACCTGTTTTATAGGGGGACACATAATTCAATTTAGTGCTGTTTACATTTTCTCTATCATTAATTTATTAACAATGACAGTACATTTCTTATCACCATGTTTCTACTAAGTGTATTTACTGTATTAATAACGGAATCTGGAATTAACAAAGGTGTATCAGGTGGATTTTCGTTATAAGAGCCACATGTCAAGTCTGTCTGCTTCATCTTTTCTTAGTTTTAATGTTAAAGGACCTTTGACCTTTTGTGTTACATACATACATACAATATCTGCATGGTGAAGTTAGAATCCTCTACAGTATTTCATTATATCCATGTCATACCTTGCAGAATAATTTAAACTATCTTTCTTCTAGTTCTTATTCCTCCTTACCCGAGTCTTCTGAAAAAAATCTTTGCCATTTCCCTGAAATCTACAGGTGAAAGTTTAACTCAGAGGAATCCCATTTATTATCTATTAATAGTTTTTGTCACTGCATTTGCCTTTTAAGAGTGTTTCCCACTATATCTTACATTGCACTTAGGCACTTACAATCTTAAATCTTTATCACATCTCTGTGAACTCAGCTATTTCTCTTAGTGCAGAAAATTACTAATGATTTACTT
Source organism: Fregata magnificens (assembly GCA_013389945.1). Lineage (NCBI taxonomy): Eukaryota > Metazoa > Chordata > Aves > Suliformes > Fregatidae > Fregata > Fregata magnificens. The sequence continues at coordinate 35,813 of WAAD01014099.1, forward strand.
AAACTGGAGACATTAGTCTTTTTCTCTTCATAATTAGTTAGGTCCAGAGAGATTTAAATTATTTCTTTTCCTTCTATTGTATTTTTCCACAGGTTTCTCATTCTCCATATTTCTGCCTTCTTTCTACTTACTTGAGCAAGATGACACACAGACTTTTACAGAAATGCAAAGTGCCTGAGAGAAGCCATTCTCTTATTTGAAGGAGGTCTGGTATTGTCTGACCTATGAGCTCACTATTGGACTTCGAGACTGTCTCAGGTAATGCTATTGTTCACTGAAGCAGATCCAGCTCTTGCAAATTACTAGTTGTCATATGTTTTTTCTTCCCCTTCAGGGACTGCTTCACAGGCTAAATGTCTAGTAATGAAAAGAAGAGGATAGTCTGTATTTAATAAATCTATTTTATAGCAAAACATACTGGGATCGTGTGGTTTGTAGGCTTACCATTTGCGCAGAATAATAATACTGTGTGACCAAGCACATAGGTATAAAAAACTGCAGTTGTATATAAGAGTCCTGTAAGAGGCACAAGAGAAATTCTCCCACTGTTGGGGAGTAGAAAGGGCTGGGAACTTAGTGTACGGCAAATATAGTAAGTTGCTTATTTTTGACTTTTTTAGAGCACCGTGTGTTCAAAGAGAGGCAGTGTTTCCTCATGGCTGGTAATAAAATAGAAGAGGACTTGTCATAAATCAAAGTTGTGCAAACTTGGTGAGGCAGCAAGACAAAGGAGAGTATGTGGTGAGGTTACCATGCGAAAAGTAAATAAGGAGACACTGTACACTATTTCTTTTTTTTTCCTTTAAGAATTCTTATTAGCTTGCTACCATTTTTCTTTATCTGCCTTGACTATTGAGATCATAAGCCTTTCAAGAGGGTTTCTACTGTTTTTATATTACGTAGTCCATAGTTCAGTAAGGCCATGCTGAGATCCATCAGTGCCATCAAACTAAACTTTATATATTACAAATACATAGCCAAGAGACACCACAATATCTTTCCATTATATAACACACAAATACACAGATGCTTATAACATAAATTTAAATACATAAATTTATAAATATATAAATAATACATTTAGATGTAATTATATGTTATGTTATTATGTTTGTATATAAAATACAAACAAGCATGCACACATGTGCACGCACACACACACACACACACAAGTACATTCCCTACTTTCATGGAAATTAGTACATGTGTGCTTTTAGTATGCATCCACATGCCAGAATATGCCCCCTTAGTGGAGGAAAGAACAAATAAAATGGATTATTAAGGGTTTTGTCCCACTAATCACATGATTTCTCCCTACAAGTTACCAGTGATTCTTACTCTCTGTTGCTTTAGCTTTCAGCTCCCACCATGTACCACAACTGAACTTTAGTTTTTACCTTCACATTGTCTTCTTTCAGTTTCTGCACCTGAGGGAAACTGCAGATTTCATGCCTTTCTTACCAATAAAACAATAGGAAATAAAATTACAAGATCAGTTTGTTCAGGTTTGATAAGTGTTAGATAATATATTGGAACAATCATTATTCTACATCTACATCTACAAGAAGGGCCGGAAGGAGGATCCGGGGAACTACAGGCCAGTCAGCCTGACCTTGGTGCCAGGGAAGATCATGGAGCAGCTCATCTTGAGTGCACTCACCAGGCAGGTGCAGGACAACCTGGGGGTCAGGCCCAGCCAGCATGGCTTCATGAAAGGCAAGTCCTGCCTGACCAACCTGATCTCCTTCTATGACCAGGTGACCCACCTAGTAGATGAGGGCAAGGCTGTGGATGTCGTCTACCTAGACTTTAGTAAGGCCTTTGACACTGTCTCCCAAAGCATTCTCCTGGACAAGCTGGTGGCTCAAGGCTTAGACAGGTGTACTCTTCACTGGGTAAAAAACTGGCTGGATGGCCAAGCCAAGAGAGTGGTGGTGAATGGAGTGAAATCCAGTTGGCAGCCGGTCACGAGCGGTGTTCCCCAGGGCTCGGTTCTGGGGCCGGTCTTGTTCAACGTCTTCATCAATGATCTGGATGAGGGGATTGAGTGCACCCTCAGCAAGTTTGCAGATGACACCAAGCTGGGCGGCAGTGTCAATCTGCTAGAGGGTAGGAAGGGCCTGCAGAGGAATCTGGATAGGCTGGATCAAATGGGTCGAGGCCAATTGTATGAGGTTTAACAAGGCCAAGTGCCGGCTCCTGCACTTGGGTCACAACAACCCCATGCAACGCTACAGGCTTGGGGAAGAGTGGCTGGAAAGCTGCCCGGCGGAAAAGGACCTGGGGGTGCTGGTTGACAGCCAGCTGAACATTAGCCGGCAGTGTGCCCAGGTGGCCAAGAAGGCCAACGGCATCCTGGCTTGCATCAGGAATAGTGTGACCAGCAGGAGTAGGGAAGTGATCGTGCCCCTGTACTCGGCACTGGTGAGGCCGCACCTCGAGTACTGTGTTCAGTTTTGGGCCCCTCAGTACAAGAAGGACACTGAGGTGCTGGAGCGTGTCCAGAGAAGGGCAACGAAGCTGATGAAGGGTCTAGAAAACAAGTCTTCTGAGAAGTGGCTGAGGGACCTGGGATTGTTTAGTCTGGAGAAGAGGAGGCTGAGGGGAGACCTTGTCGCTCTCTACAACTAGCTGAAAGGAGGTTGTAGGGAAGCGGGTGTTGGACTTTTCTCCCAAGTAACTAGCGATAGGACGAGAGGAAATGGCCTCAAGTTGTGTCAGGGGAGGTTTAGATTGGATATCAGGAAAAATGTCTGTACCGAAAGAGTGGTTAGGCATTGGAACAGGCTGCCCAGAGAGGTGGTGGAGTCGTCAACCCTGGAGGCGTTCAAAAAAGGTGTAGACGTGGCACTCCAGGGCCTAGTTTAGGAGTCATGGTGGTGTTAGCTGATGGTTGGACTTGATGATGTTAGAGGTCTTTTCCAACCTTAATGATTCTATGGTTCTATGATCATTCTATATTCAACAGGAAGACATAAGCTATATTAATACTATTTCCCGTGGTGTGATAAAGGCATTTCATGACAGCGATTAAGTTAATCTCCTACAGCAATGAGGTTCTGTGCTATAGTAAATCCCACATGTGAATGACCATAAGACTCCATGTCATGTAATTTCATGTCATGAAGGTAGCCCACCTGGTTCCCTAGTGAATCATAGGGTCTGTTAGATTACTTTATAAAAGCGTAAGTGGAAGCTGAATTAATTGCAACTGTGTTGAAGACATGAAGGAAACAACAAACATAATTGACATAGAGATACCCACAGCCTACCAGAGGATTTAGGTTTACAATTCTATATGATGGTCATTACCCAGGTTCACAATAATGGCCCAGATTTATCCCTCTAATTGTAAGCCCTTACCTTAAGGTAACAAATTGCACCTATTTGGCAATACACAAGGCTACCTAACCACTGCTTTTCTGTTACTGCTTCCCCATACTTCCAGTTGTGAATGCCTCATCCTTATCTTTTAATCTTCTGGTGCATAAGTGAGTTAAATAGGTTCTTAAATCTAAGTGGGATGAAACTGAGAGCTGAGATGCATGTATATCTCACTAGAAGTAGGAGCTCCACTTATGATGCCCAGTGGCAACAGATACAGATAGTGGCCTCAATTGATGGTCAAAGTGAATCCCTTTCTCTTGATGAATCATAATGGGAATTTAGGAAACCTACCTGCATCACCAGTAAGAACCTACAGGTACAGCTGAATTCTCTCTTACTTTACAGCTTAATTCAGTTATCTGAACGTGGGCATCTAGTGCCTTTTGAGTTATTTCAAATTAACTTGATCGTCCTTCAGTTGCCAGTCCAGAGAGGTGTAAATCTCCTGTAGAGCCTATATTATAACCATTTCCATGTGTGGACTTTCTGGATCCTATATGGTGTCAAGAAAAAACCCACCACCCAGTCATCCATCTGGGGAAATCTGAACCTCCCATTTGCCCCTCAAAGGAGCACAGGCTCTCATTAAAACAGTAGAGGAAGGTAGATAATGTCAGGAGTAGGCATTTTATGGAAAAATGTGAAGAGAATAGAAGGAAAATTGAAAGTAAAAGAGTCTAACAAATCTGATGCAATGTTTCAGACTATCTCTTCTGCTATGGCCTTTGGGGCCAGTAGCCTGTTCTTGGTGGGAGTGAGGTGAGGAAGAATGACAATGACCCTGCTCAGGAGGATGAAGTCTGTGTCTCTACAACCATGTCTCCAAAAGCTTTTGTATATCTCCTTAATCTCCCTTCTTGGCAACAGCTGTGTAAGTCATCCAGAGAACTGGTCTCAGCAGTGGAGGTAACAATGGGATTCATGATGATGATGATGACAGCTGTCAGCTCCTGTAACACAGGGAAGGCCCTTCCCATCAGCATGCTCCAAGAGGGCTGAAGGAAGTCAGAGGGACCCCAATGATCCATGCCAAAGTTTCACAAATGTCACTGCCAGGCCTTCAGCACTGAAACTGGAGATCATCTGCATGACGAATATTCCGTTGGAAGAAAAAGATCTGGAAGTTGCTGTCTTATCATATCTTGAGGTAGCACTGAAGAATTCATGGGTGTCCCCCCACTTCAGCTGAAGAAACCTATCTGTATGCTTTATTAGCTATGTAAATAAAAATATCCCTTGATTTAAAAATGAATTAACAATTTATACAGTCTGTGTTCTTTGGTGAGCACGCTTTACATTGTATTTGGCAGCAAAGAAAGTGAGTTATAAATCTACAGAGGCAAGGATAGCTTAGTTTGGGTGACAAGTCTGTTTAACTTCCCAGATATTTAGCTTTCTTGAAGGTTTTATCAACTCAGTTTCTTAAGACATTTTATTTTGCCTTAATTTGCATTTTTTACTATCCTTAGTACCCTCTTTTACTATCCTTTACTGTCCCTTTTACTAGCCTTTTTTCGTGTATCTTCTACTTTAATTCCACCTTAAAATTCCTATCTGAGGTTTTCCTTTATGGATTTCTTTAAACAGGCTTAAAAAAAAGTCTGGAATGAAGGAATTCTCCCTTTTCCTTCTAACTTAATTATGTATAGGTGTGAAAACTCACTCTTATCCATATTCCAAGCACCAAAGTAACTGAGCACCTCCTCAGTGGACTTTCACAAGTATAGTCATGAAGAAGGGACTCTTTCCTTTCACAAGGTTTAGTAATGGAAACAGGAAGAGACCTATGTGAAGCTAAGCAGCAAGGGTTTCTTTAATGTTTCCAAGAATATAAAATTATATTCCAAGTTATGCTTGGAGCAACTGTATCTCTTGATGCCCTCAAATTTGGAATACATAGGTTTAATGTGCTGTGAGTGCAGCTAACAGAGGCAGCCAACAGACACCGCAGTTTGTGCAGAAGGGTGTGAAGAAGGGGGTGTTGAAGGGGGCCTCAAGTGAAATTGTGCTGCTGTAATGGTCTCATACATGGTGGTAACATGCCACAGGGTAGTTTCCTCAGTAGATGTTGGAGCAGCTCTCCCTGCAAGGGTAGAGGCTTCAACGCAGACTGAGCCTCAGACAGCAGACGCAGCCCTGCAAGTCCCAGGCTGGAGCGAGTGCCTGGGGCCTGTCTCTGAGGCCAGGAGAGATGCACCTCTGGCCTGCAGGAGGTGCGCCGTCATGGAGGAGCTGTGTCGCCAAGTGGAGGAGCTAAGGGAAGAAATGAGCATCAGAGGAGATGAAAGGGAAATAACAGGATATCGTCCGAGACTCAGCAGCTTGAAAAGCCTCACACCCATCTGTAGAATAGAAGCAGTCAGTGTCTACCCCCACCATAAATGTAAGTGAAAATTCTGCTAAATGGGAAGGGTGGAAGCTGATGACTTCTGAAGGAAGGCTCCTGCCCCATCTAACTGCTTACAACTGCAGAATAGGTCATCATCCTCAAAGCTGAAGAGGAGCCAGATGTGCCTACAAGCAAAGAACCTGGTCGACCTAACCCCAAACTATGTACCAGGAAGAAATGGCGAGTTATCAGAATGGATGACTCCCTGCTGCGGGGGTTGGAGGCACCCATCTGTCAACCCAACCAATCATCTGGAGAGGTTTACTGCCTGCCAGGAACCAGGATCTGGGACACTGAGGAGGGATTGCCAAAACTCACCTGGCCCTATGACTACTACATCCCCTACTCTTATTCCATGTGCGCACAAATGATACTGCCAGGGGAAACCTGGACAGTATAAAAAATGACTACAGAGCTCTGGGGGTGATAATCAAGGGCATGTGGGCCCAGGCGGTGTTCTCCTTAATCCTGCCAGTAAGGGGAAAAGGTGTGAGGAGAATGGCACTGATAGGACAAGTGAATAATTAGCTGCAGAACTGCAATAATTGGCTGTTGGTGGGAGGGTATTGGGTTCTATGACTATGGGACCCTGTTTGCAGATTAGCATCTGCTTGAGAGAGGTGCAATCCACCTCACTAAGTAGGGCAAAGCTATGTTCAGCAATAGGATGGCTGACCTCATAAAGAGGGCTTTAAACCGAGAATGATGTGGGAGGGAGAGGGAGACCAGCAGTCCTGTGAGGGAGTGGCAGAGAGGATTGCTGAGCAAAGGGCATGGGGTGGTGCGATGGGAAGAGATCACAACATCAAGAAAATGGGCCTTGGGCAGGGTCACCTCCAGCACTCACATGTGAGCTAGGAAGTGCCTACAAGGCACAATTATAGAGAAATCCC
>WAAD01014101.1:0-10311 GCA_013389945.1 Fregata magnificens
CCCGGTGTCCAGCCAGGGTCAAACCACCACAACCCCAACAGTCACAAAAAAATGAAACTTACAAATCAACAGGTCTCTGTGGAAAGGTAAAAGATCTTGTTTGAAATTTGTCCCAGAAGCCTCCAATAACCTAAAATCATAATTAGATCCTTCTTGTAAGGCAACATAACCTGATTAATTTGGCCTAACAGATTTTCATGCAGCAATCAGAACCAATTGCAGGACTGAATTTTAGTTTAGCAAAAATAATAATTATTACAGTTAATAATCACAAGTAAACTAACTTAATGTGAGATTTGTTATGCTACAACATCATTCCTATCAACCAATTTTTCATCAACATCCTTAGCCTCTTTTGGTACTGGGCATGCATAGCTTCTTCTGTACCAATTTAAAGGGGAGGGGAAGGGAAAAAATATGAAATCATTTGAGGCAATTACTGGAGTGTGCTGATGACCTTAAATGCTCACTTGGGACCGTTTTTATTTGAAAACATTGCTGTGGGTTTATGTGTATGACTTACACAAAATTTAGGCTACATTTTATTAGCAAAACCTAAAACCAGTTGGCAAGAAATTGTCCACTGACTTGGCATATTTCAGGTTCAGGATAGTATCTCCTTTTTGTGAGACACTGGGAAACAGGATCAGCCAACAATTCCACTGTTGATTCTGGAGACTGGATTTTGGAAGGTAGTGGATTATCCCAAGGAACTTCTTCATAAGCTCTAGATCAACAACAAAAAAGAAGAGAAAAAAGTTCCTGTATAATCATTAGGGAATGACATCAGTAGCTAGATAATAAGGAATTATGTGACAAAGAAGGATGTAGAAAATAACAAAGGTGTATATTTCTAGTTTAAAGGGAAATGAAAAGCCTGGAATTATATGTTGCTTCTTGGGGAATTAGTAGTTATGGTACAGTTTCACAGGCTTATCTTCTTTAAAACTTTCTCACTCACTAATTGAACGAGGTAGTTTATCTTCCAATAAGCTTACAGTGATGATGGGTTTTATTTTGTCTAAATTTGAATAATCAGTTAAGTGAGACAGAACATAAATAGAGATTAGACATCTGTCATATCATGCCTGTGACAGGCATTGAAGACAGACGTACAGAATGCCCTTTTGGAAACTCCAGTTTCCCTTCACTGCTTATAGAGGAAGTGGAGACGAAAGGCACAGACTGGAGGCAAGCTTTTAGATAACTAAAGTTCATTAGATGAATCCTATGCTAAATGCTGCTAAAAAACCAGAAGTTTTGAGTGATAGAAAAATTGTTTGTAGTCTTATATGTCCTGCTACTTAAAGGTGCATAGTAGCAAAAATAAGTTGAAAAATGAAGGAAAGCACAAGCAAAAACTGTTTTTAAAAGAAATGATGTCTCACCTTTGAGTATTTGACTTGTAGAAATAGTCCCCTGCTATTTCTTCTCTCCACCCTTGCACAAGGATCACTTGAACCCTAAGAGAAATCAAATACATGGCAGAAAGCAATGCTATCAACATATAGGATACTATGATTGCTTGTTTAAAGACTGAACTGTATGTATCTGCATTTTCCTAGTTTACTATATTCTTTTGCAGCAGAATGTAAACATGCAATTTCACACACTTCACCAGCCAGCACTGGAGATCAAGAATGGATCTATTTCTGAGGAGCTTTACTCAAGAAGGAAAATTTAATATGGTGAATACAAAGTTTAAAAACTAATAGAATGTTCTTTCCTCTCTACTCCTCAGGAATGTAGCTTTCCATTTGTTATATTTATAAAATGGCATAGCAAATGCACCTCACATACGCCTGATGTATTTGTATGATGTTCATGGCTACAAATTGTGTTCCTCAGGGCTCAATTCTAGGGCCAGTTCTGTTCAATATATTTATCAACGCTCTGGATGCAGGAGTTGAATGCACCATTAGCAAGTTTGCTGATGATACCAAACTGGGAGATGCTGTTGACTCTCTTGAGGGACAGGAGGCCTTGCAGAAGGATCTAGATAGATTGGAGCATTGACCAATGATTAGTGGGATGGAATTTAACAAGTCCAAATGCCAGATCCTGCACCTAGGACGGAGTAATGCTGGGCACAAGTATAAATTGGGAGAGGAGTGGCTGGAGAGCAGCCCTGCAGAAAGGGATCTAGGGGTGCTGGTGGACAGCAGGCTCAATATGAGTCAGCAGTGTGCCCTGGCAGCCAAGAGGGCAAACCGCACCCTGGGGTGCATCAAACACAGCATAACCAGCCGGTCAAAAGAGGTGATCATCCCACTGTATTCAGCGTTGGTGCAGCCTCACCTTGAGTACTGCGTGCAGTTCTGGGTCCCACCATCTAAGAAGGATGTGAAGGTCCTTGAATGCGTCCAGAGNACTGCGTGCAGTTCTGGGTCCCACCATCTAAGAAGGATATGAAGGTCCTTGAATGCGTCCAGAGGAGGGCAACAAAGCTGGTGAAGGGGCTGGAAGGAATGTCTTATGAGGAGTGGCTAAGGACTTTGGGCTTGTCTAGTTTGGAGAAAAGGAGGCTGAGGGGTGACCTCCTTGCTCTCTGCAGCTTCCTGAGGGGAGGAAGTGGAGAGGGAGGTGCTGATCTCCCTGGTATCCAGTGATAGGACACGTGGGAATGGTCAAAGCTGCACCAGGGGAGGTTCAGACTAGACATAAAGAAGAATTTCTTTACCGAAAGGGTGGTCAAACACTGGAACAGGCTTCCTAGAGAGGTGGTTGATGCCCCAAGCCTGTCAGTGTTTAAGAGGCCTTTGGACAATGCCCTTAACAACATGCTTTAACTTGGTCAGCCCTAAACTGGTCAGGCAGTTGGTTGATCGTTGTAGGTCCCTTCCCACTGAAATAGTCTAGTCTAGTCTAGTCTATTTAAGCATATGCAACACTTAAAGGACTATGAATAGTCTCATCAGTGTAGACGGATGAAGGATGCCATTACATTTTCAGTATGGGAAAGACTTAGACTTGCGCTATGGAATCATTGATGTATTTTGATTTACTTATTTGTTTGTGACTTGCACCAAATAAGGCAGTGCCTAAGTATTAAATATATGAGTATTTATACCAAGGATGAGGTTTTGGTATCTTTTCTACATTCTGGTATTTTTGCTCTAATTCTGTCTCCAGTTACACATAACTGACATTGGTAGTATCAGTCTCACATTACAGTCTAAATACCTTAACCAGAGTAACAGTAAAAAAAAAAAAATTTTTGGAGTCATGGCCACCTTCAAAATCTGGTCGTGCTAACATACAGCTACTTGAAATGTAGCTCTTATTTCAATATAATTAGATGAAGAAATGAAAAAGTCCAATTTCACTACACTACTGTAATCACTGCCAAAAGTATGTTAAATGGAAAGCAGACTAGAAACAAAATAATTTGAATATGTTTTCTGTCATTACGAGAAGAGCACCAGACACCTGCCTTGAGATTGGGTTCCACACAAAATGCAAAAATATAGTTTTGGTCAGGTAGAGCAGAAGCATGTTTCACTGGAGTTCTCCAATCTGAAACAAAGGGCTTCCTATTGTGTTAATCAATTTGCAGCAATCCTTATTGTTTTAAACTAGACAAAAAAAACAACTCATGGCTTCCCATAAAAATCGATGCACCAATGTTCAGTTACCTGTTACCACTCTGAATTACAATCTCCCACAAAAATACATTAAATTATATGGAAGATGAAAGTAAGTGCTAAACAATATCATAACATACATTGCTATGGTTTGGCCTACTGCATGTGTTGTCACGTACAGTACTAACTGTATAAAGGAAGGTATCCAAATTAGCAAACATAATAATAAAAGCTTGTTAATGCAACCCAAACTAGTAATTGCATATTGCATTTCTACAGTTATATAATCTTTGCCAACCCTGAAAGCAATAAACAAGCTATTCCATGAGCAGTAGGTGACTGATTTCCTAAAGATACTGCTCTCTCTCCTTTATCCTCCCAACTTCATATTCCAATAATTTGAGCTGTCCCTGACTAAGTCCTGTAAATCAGGCTTACCCACCAAGAGGCCATATCCTGCAGTTACTGTAGAGTCACATAGGTACTGATTGGTGAGCCAGTACACACATGCTGATAACCAGGTGAGCTGCTGCCCAATAGATGTTATAATGCCCAAGTTTCAGCTCCCTCAAGAGGAACACTCATTTTTGTCTTTCCTCTCTCCAGACTTCAACCTTCAAAAATCTTGCAGGGATGCAATTATCCTTGAGATGTTTATATCTCCGTCAAATTTGGCAGAAATTGGCCAGTGGGGTTAAAAGTTATTAGGGGAGAACCAACAGATGAATACACAAGACAAATGAAAACAACTTGTCTCCTTAGGGAATCAGGATGAAACACACAAAATAATCCTATAAATAAGGTAAGGGATATGTATGAGAGTATCATTCAAACTGCTGTGCCATTAACTAGCATAATGCTTTTGGTGACTTTGGGAAAGGTGTATTTCTAAATATACTTTGTCATACTATACTAAAAGGGGTAGGCAGCCACATAGCCATCACACCACTCTCTCCATGAACATGGGAAACTATTATTTAGTGTCAAGAATGTACTACTTAGGTAGTTTTCAACCTGCTTTTTACTTCCAGACCCCTAAAAATTTTCAATGTATATGAAGACCTTTATGTAGCAGATTTAAGCTAATTCATAGTAGAGTTACTTTTCCTAGTTATTTGTGGAAATTTTAGGTATGCTTTGGAGAAAATAGTTCAAAGACTAAAAGTTGAGAACCGCTGTGCCGAATGCAAAATTAGTTCTTGCAGGACTAATCACTCTGACAAAGTTTAAGAGAAAATCACAGCTTTCAGTAAAAGAGAGTAAGTTTAGTATCCTAATGCTATATGTAGGTACTGAAATAATATGGCCTGGTTTTTAAAAGAGCTTTTTGCACAGTGTGCTATAACTTTAAGTTGCTGCTTTTGAAAAGCTTGACAGAATTTGTGGATCTTTGCACTGTGAACAGCTTTCAAACTGAATCACTCTCCAATTAAAACAATTATTTTGGAAAGTATCTCTTAAAGAGGTAATGTGCTTGCAGTAAAGATGGTGGCTGCATCTTCATTGCCTCAGCTTTGTGTAAACTTTAAATACTATCTGCAAATGTACAACTTGTACTCATATGGGAATGCTTCTGTTAAGTTCTATGTCTGAAATGTTGTAATTACTTAATACGTATGCATGTACTAGTGCCCTCTACAGTAAAGAGGTAGATGGCTCAAATGTATCCATCCATATGTCCTAGTAGTTCCATAAAAATAGTCTTCCTCTGTTCATTGATTAAAGAGCTAAAGGTTACAACTGCTATTCCTTGTGTTGTATGTGTAAAACACTCATGTCAGCTACAATGTCCTTAGGAGGACATGTATATAATTTTACATCTCCTTTGATCATTGTGCATAAGCATTTCTAGAGACCTCTGCTTTTGCACTGTATACTCTAATTTGCCATCTTGACACTACTGGCCTACTGCTGGGATGATTAATCTTCCAACATTTACTTCTCCTTTGACTTTCAGTGGAAAGATCTAGCATAAAAATGGCAATAATTTTTTCTTTAAGTCAACTTTCTGGACGTTTCAATGCCCCTAATGATTTGCTCAGTCCACAGGACTGAAAACGGCATGGTCTGTTCTTGCCCAAGTTGGGAACTCAGTGTCTTGGCTTTGTCACTTTTAACTAATGACGAGCTTAATGATACTGTCAGTTTCAGTTTATTACTTAAGCTGATCTCCTAATCTGACAAAGCAGGATTCAAAAATGGATAATGAATTTGGGGAATTTCTGGTTTGGATTCTGAGTCAGAAACTGAAGATGTACTCATTCACATTTGTAAGCTGTTTCCCAGAAACCATGAAGGTCAGAACATCTCTTTGTTTTGTTTTTAAAGGAAAAAGTGAGATTCTTATGTCACCACATAAAGACATATGCAGAGAGGTTTCACAAAACCAGCAGTCTCACAAGCTTCACTGCACCTCACTGTTGTTTGAAAACTGTGCACTGTTTTTGACCTCTTATATTTTAAAATTAGTAGAGTAGGACTTCATGACATTCAGTTTCAGATCTTTGTGTCCATTTCAGATGTGTCTCTATCTGCCAGAGTATCTCTACCTCTGTCTCTGCTTTTCTCTGCGTTGGAAAAATTAATGGTCAGATAGAATTGCATATCTCATATCTTCCTTCCCCTTCACTTTTCCAGAGGCTTTCAGAAAAAAACAGCTGATCGGTTCTGATTGGTGTCTGAGGTCTAATTTCATATGCAAATGTAGAACACAGTAACTGAGAAATAAGAGTGAAAATTATATGGCATGAGCAAGAAAAAATTTTTTTAACCCTTCTACTTTCTTGGGTTCTTTTGGGTTCTGTTATATGTCTGCAGTAAGCTTAAAGTGATCTAAGATGGAAAGTTTGAAGACAGAAACAAGGAACCAAAAACACTGCCTAAATTTATAGCACATAGAGGGTTCATGGTGACAATAACATGGATAAAGTATAGCTAACCGTGAAGTGAGAGTGTTACCTCCGTATAGTAAAATGGAACAAGGAGCTTATTTACATTTCTTTACCATGTTCTAAGAAATGCCTCCCCCATCTATGAGTAAGTTGGCTGAGTTCTCATAAAATTTTGTTCTAGCTGTAATGAGCATTTCTCTATGAAAATCATTGGAACTGGCTTAATCTTTATAAAAGTTCAAACATATTGCTTACTGCTAATTATGTCTGCCTTTAGAAGCCCTGGGTAGATATTTCTGCTTTCCAGAATTTTCATCAGAAAATTCTGAGTATTAACCACCAACCCAATTTTGCTTCATGTTAAAAAGAGTGAATTTCCATTTTGATGCTGTAATCAGTACAAAATGATCAGACCCAACGTTATTTTTAACATGTTGATATAAAATAAGAGGGTAATATGTACTTTGATCAACATGTGATGGCAGTCCTAAAGAACTTCTGTTCTCTGATCAACTAGACACTGGAATAGGTCTTTAAATGCACTGCACTGCAACTTGTCAGGAAATACTAAAAGACACAGAAATATCCAGGGGATTTCCCGACTCTGGAGTGATTTGTTATTTTGGTTTACATTAAGACAGGTGCTCATTAGCACTATCATGTATAACTTCACAATTTACCTAAATAGATTTTTAAAGACATTATTTAACATCAAAGATTTTTTTTTTTTTTTTAGCATTAGAATGCTCGCTAGAATTTGCTGACTGGTACCTCTTTGCTACAGCAGGGGCAATGAATCATACAAACACTCTGCTGCAGTTGCTATATTCAGTGCAAATATCCAGGGCAAATATATTTTATAAGGTTGCTCTTTCAGGATGGAGTTCAGAAACTAAGTGTATTTATTTGTTAAGCATCACCAATTTCTTTGGTGATTAAGAAATAAAAATAGTAGTTTGCTTTACCTCTGAGTCGTGCCCTGACAGAAGCATCTGACACAGCCCTGGAGCTCCACTTTCTATCCTGGCTGGTTTCCTCCAGGAGGATCATCTGCCTCCTGTGGGCAGACTGGCCTCTCTTTCCTGTGATGGGGACCTGCTGGTGAGGTTTCCAATCACTGTAGTCCACTGAGCAGGTATCCACTAAAGGCACATCATCCCGGTGTGGGAAGAAAGGGTAATTCGGCTCTACTGGAGAGGTGAATGGATTGAATTTAAGGAAAGAATTACTGTTTTTCTCTTCAAAGCTGGCAAAGCCATGTCTGTTCTCAGGACCCCTCACAACAGGCATGCACATCTTTAACAGACTTTGATACCGTTGGCGATCCATCTTGTGAACTGGTTCAACTGACAAGGCGGACTTTTTAAAGGCACTTGCCTGCCTTTCAGCTCCATGGGAAACCACAGTCATTCTCTTCCATCGTCCTTATGTGGCACTAAACTTAAAAGACTCCACTTGCTCCTGTTTCTCCAGGTTTCTGAAGTCCTAGCCAACAAACTCCAGTAAAACTAGAGGGCATCCTCCAGAAGATCAGTATGTAGAAACTGTAAGTAGTGAATTCTTTCCTGAAAAGAGATTTAACAAGTATGGTACAAAAAGAACAGAGCCATTGAATGTTGCTTGGTAACGATGGAAACCACCTCACAATGAAACGTCTCCTGGTGTGAAACATGGTTCATGCATACCACAGTAATCTAGTCCTTCAAGTGGATACACATAGCAACTTGAAATGGCACTACCGATTACTTATTCATCTAGTAGAGGCAAACCTAAGAAGTTTTCAATCTTAATAAGAATTGTATGATGTTTTCAATTAAGTATTTTAAAATATGCTATTCTGTTGGTATCTAGATCACAAATATTAAATTGAAACACAGATTTAACAGAAACAAAACTTATCAAACACAAGCACAGACAAATGCAAATCCAGAAAACTTACAATTATTACTTGGAATAAGTAAATTACATTGATACCAGAGTTTTCCATGCAGCTTCATTTCCCCCAGAGTTTTGCCATTTGTTCTATCAGGTTGGCAAATCCATTAATGTCTCAGGTCAGAATATGCAGCACTCGTTTCCTAATCTCAAGCTCGACGGTCTTCATTTAGCAATCTAAACAAAAGCAGTCTGATTTACAGAGGTCCTCTCTGCATGAATTCAGTGCCATCTGCAAGGGTCTGGCACTTTGGAAAAACCAAACTACATTTATTTGGACAGCTCAGTTCACACTATGGGGGCCTTTATTTTGTGGCCTTGTCAGGAAAAATTAGGGTACAGAGTCTGATCGTTCTCTCAGTTATGTTAGTCTCACACAGATGTAACTTCCCTGAATTCCTAACTTGCTCTTGATTAACACGAAATCAGAAATGGGCCTAACATTTATTACAGTACAGGTTTATAGTAATAAAAAGTTGTGTTCCATAATGCAGAATCATGGTGGGGTTTTTTTGGAGTAGTTTGCTGATGGAGCGGAAAAAAATAGATAAAGCTTCCTTCTTTACTAAGACAGCTCTCATATATAGGTCACAAGAACTAAAATGGGTAAACAGTGACAGCTGAGAACATTGTATATGCAGTACCGGCATTGCAAGGCTAAGCCAACACTATGAAAACACAGAACTCTTTGTCTGACACATCTTGTGTCCACTTTCCATTGTACTTGTACATTCAAGTTAGCGAAAAGATGCTTCCAAAATTTGACTTCTGCCAGTAACAAGCCTTTAAAAAGCCATACTGGTGTCTGTATTTTCTGACACTCAGTAATCTCCATACCAAATATAATCAGTTTTACACTAGAAATAACATCCAGTGTTGCACACTGACCTTCTTCCCCACTGCTTACCTTCTGGAAAGCTTTAGAAAGACATGGCAGGAGAGGCAGAGACATGGGACCCAGGTAAGGCACAGGATGGAAGACATTGCAAGGATGACTCATGTTTTGTGGCATTCATTTTGCAGAGTGAAATGCCATTAAAGCTTTATCTTGGATTTTGTTGGTAGGCATTCTGCCCAGATTATCCTGGGAAGTAAATTTGCCAAGTAAGGCTGAATTATTTCTACTGTCAATTTTCAGAAGTGATCTGTGCTTTAAGTAAGCACATGGATGAGCTGGTCATATGTCTAAGCTAGTCCTCTTTAGTAGATGTCTGCCTTTTGTTTTCCTTCAGGATTTCCGTGGAGCAGCCGTCTTGGTTCTTTGATGTAAACAGCTATTTTTCTTCTCTGGCACAGTAACAACGTACCAAATTTTCCAATAGAGTGAAATTTTCCTGCCAGACTTTGCTTCCCAGATAACTCATTTTCTCCCCCTCCATTCTTTCAAAAAATCCTTTCTCTAACCTACTACAAATTAAATACTCTTATGCCACGGAAACCTGCAAATGTCCTGGGATTCCAGATACTTTCTTAATCGCCTTTTTGGAGCAGCACAATAAAGCCTGAGCAGCACAGCTGTAAATGCTCATGACAGTGACTAGATCAGCACAGTTCTTTGGTTTTGCAATGGAAACTTCCTTGCTCTCTTTTTTTTTTTTTAGGAACAACTGCAGCGAGCATGAAGCAAGTTCACCGTCCCTTTGGCCGCCCCCAGGTGCAGTCTGCACCACGGCAGCCCGGGCTGTTTCAAAGGAGCTGCCCCTGGAGCGGAGGTGCGGACGTGCTGGTGCGTTACAGGATTGGTATTAATTATGTATAACCCGGCATCTGGCCGATTGACGATGGAGCTGCCGCGGCGGCAGATGTTTCCCTGGGGTTTGAGGATGTGAAAGCCTCTCCCCTCCTCCCCTCTTTCGCCAGAGACGCAAGTGCAGAGCTTGGCACTGCGGCTGGGAAAGCCC